>CAVNYN010202677.1:0-22954 GCA_963692815.1 Nyctanthes arbor-tristis | reverse complement strand
TGTGAAGGATCTGGATATTGTTAGTTTGCACAAGGATGGTATAGCCAACATGCACAAGCTGAGGATTGATTCTATAGAAACGAATGGAAAAAAAATTCAAACTCCAGTTTCTAGGATTGTGGGGTTTGAATCAAATGCGATAATTAACCATAATAATCGAAATGGAGAGAATCAAGCAGATGGCATTCGTTCGCCCTCTAGCGGTAGTATTACTTCTGATGTGACTGAGACCTCCAGTTCACTGGTCAGGAAACGGTTATTGTCGCCCTTAAATGGCATGCTATTGCCTGAGAAATTAAGCGGTGAGCATCTAGACATTGGCAGTACTGCTTATTCCCACTTAAAAAGTGGTAGCTATAGTATTAGTCTGAAGGAGAATAAAAAAGCTAATGTAGGCAACTCGGACTATCCATATCCTCTATTTTGGTCTTCGTCTAGTTTTCTTGGAACAAATGCTCCTAGAAATGAAGATAATGAGACAAACTCAAATATCATCACTGATGGGCCTTTATTCCTGAAGGATGAGCCTAGAACTCAGGTTGGTCTTTCGTCATTCCATGAAGCTGGATGTTGTGGAGAAATAGCTAAAATACGGCCCAACAATGGGGCAATAGACATACCACGTGAAAGGAGTTTACCCTCGCCATTGTCTCTGTCACCCCTTGGTCCAAAATTCTGTGGAAGAATGAATACTTCTGGCAAACTTTGGGATCCCAAGAAGGAGTTAAATGAGAGATGTATAACCTTCATGGACATGGGACAGTCTCTTGAAGACACTGTTCCAAGGAAGTTCACTTCTCAAAGATACGAGAATCCTGCACATGCAGGCGTAGTTTTTGAAGATGACGGAATTTTTTCTGTCACTCCTGAAGGTATGACTGCCATCCAAGAACAAAATTTGACTAATGCAACTCATAGTGCAAAGTTAGGCCGAAGTCTAAGTGGGTTATCTGTCAAAAGGTCCTTGGTTGGTTCTTTTGAGGAGTCACTTTTGTCTGGTCGATTAGCCTCGGGAATAGTCAGCAAGGTATAATCTGCGTTACATAATTGTGGAGTGTCTTCTATATTATGATTTGAGATGCATTGCATTTTTCAATTGCAGGAAAGGGTTTAATGATATCTTTATCTTTTTATGCAGAAATTCGATGGTTTCCTTGCTGTTCTGAATATCACTGGAGGCAACTTTTCACCCCATCCACAGAAACTTCCATTTGCAGTAACAAGTGTGGATGGTGATAGTTCCTTACTGTACTATTCATCTATAAATCTTGCTGGACCTTCACCGTCTAACAAGTGTAGAGGACCAAAACTGAAGAGGAGTCTCAGTGCCAGTGGCTCCTCTGATCAGAAAGCTCGTATTCGAGTACCTATGAGAGGGCGCATACAGTTGGTAATCTCTCTCTCTCTCTCTCTCTCTATCTATCTATCTATCTATCTCTATCTCTATCTCTCTGAGCTCATTATTGTTTTGCAATTTCATTTAAAGTACTAGGATGGAACCACTTTCTGTTTCTAAAGGTGCTTCATAAGAAAGTAAACTTTTAAGTACACCTCTCATTATCGGTGTCGCTTATGAAGCTGCTATTACAATTATAAGAAACACTTGCATTAATGCTACAGAAACTTTGTTTCTAGTTCGTCCTACTAGGGCATCATGTCCGTGCGCAACATTTATTTTGTTGCGCTGGACATTCAATGACACAGTTCCATCCTATTTCTATATATTTTTAAAGTTCTAATGCTTGAGGGACACTTTAGGGAAATTAATCGAACAAGTGTTTGACATGGCATGTGCTCTGTTCTATAAGATATAAAATTAAACAAATAACATACAAATTTAAAATTTTAAAGAATTTTACATTAAATTTTCTTGCCGTACATTCTAGGAAAATCATGCATCACTTGTATTAGTGTCTTCGTGCCCCTGTCCCTTCAATTTAAAATTTTTTATTTTATTTTATTGGATTTTATGGTGCAATCATTTATAATATATTTATGTGGGATTCTATTATCCACCCCCTCCCTCTTTGGGGTCAAAGTCCATCATTAACTAAGCAGGAGGATTTTAGGCTCCTTCATAAGCGTTAGCGTTCATGGGGATGTTTTCCTTATCTCTAACCATTGTATTGATTATCAAAAGACATACATCCTCACCTCAAATTTAATATCAACAGTAAGTGGACAGAGGAAAATTTTTATGCCAAAATCAAACTTGGATTATATAAGTCCTGCTTCCATTACATGTGAAGTATGAGAGTAATCTCAAATTTAGAGATACTACTCTATGAAAAATAAGCAAAATTAAACGAAACTCTTAAACTGAGAGAGCTGATCCAATTATTCAGTATCATTTGATCACTTGGTTATAAGTTATAAGGAATCAGTAGCTTCTCTGATCTCAAAACACCATGCAAGACTGAGTGTACTTTGAGATCAAGTTGCTGGTATTCTGGTTGTGTCTACCTACTAGTCTGATTATGGGATGTACTCGAGTGGGTATAGCAATTATTCTATTTCTTCCACCAGGATCACCACATAGAGGATTTGCCATGATCTCTATCGTAGTTATGATGAATGAGCCGAGCTCAACTCATCTTCATTTACCTGGTGCTTGTTGCCTGTTTATGCTCTCATTTCGGCTGTAGTGTTTGTACAAATTCTGGAGTTCAGAATGCAACAAGTAACTCAGTCCATACTAGGTGTTACGTTGGCTCCCTAAGAAACATTAGTGGATACATTGTCATATACTCACGAAGAATAAATATTCTTCTGAGCTTGCGATACAATTCCTAGGAATGGAGGCAATCATTTATTCAACTTAATTAATCAGTGTGGATGGTTGACAGGTTATTGCGTTACAGGATATGAATAAAAGAACGATTGTTGAGATTTATTTTAGAAACCAAATATTTGACTTGTCTTGTAATCATCAAGTGAGATATCATTTGTTGCCTTACAGTCAACTAGATAGCTGAATGGACAGATAAGTTATAATACATCAATAGCCTGCATGATTCTTGAAGTGAAATTTCAACATATCTTCTGCCTGCCCTTCAGTTGCCAGTATGGTAATTAATTGAAACGGCAGGTGGATTGAATTTTTATGCCTAAAAAGGTATTTCCATCTGATGGTGTAAATAAAATGGCAATATGTAGTTGGAGCAAGGTAGGCACTGATGTGTTTGACATCGTTGTGGGATCGCCTATCATCTTTCCCTCCTTTTCTTTTTTCTTTTTCTTCTTTTTCAGGTGGGGTGGGGTGGGGTGGGGGTCGGCTGCGGCTATTTGCGTGTATTGATGGCTGTGATTAAGGTTTTCTTCAAATTCATCTGTGTATGTGAGGAAGAATTTGGCTTGGAAGTGCCAAATGTACTTCTCCTCACTGATAATTGTCAAATGTATGGCTTCTCACTGATAATTAAGTTTCTTTGGATTGCCATGAATTTTTCTAGTGGATAACTGATCTGCTTTGGCAGGTTCTAAGCAATCCTGAGAGAACACCTATTCACACATTCTTCTGTAACTACGATTTGAGTGACATGCCTGCTGGTACCAAGGTATATTTCAATCTTATTTATTTAAGAATCTTCAAGTTACCAATGTCTTTTGAACCTTTCAAAGTTTGCTCCCTTCATCAATACAATCAAATCTTGCCGAGTGATGGTAATCTAATTTAGATTCACAAATTATTTCAGTGTTATTTTCAGCAATCAACTTGATTATTTTATTTTTCTTTTTAATAAAATTTTCACAGTTTGAAATGTTTCATATCAACCGAAATATCATTACTGATAACAATCCATGTTAGTAGGTTAGTAATTAATAAACATAAATAAAGGGGCAGTCTTCTTCTTAACATCTTTTCATTAAACTCCTGGGGAAGCATGCTGCTGACCGTACATTATGGCATTATGGATGAGTACACGATCTTAAAGTGAATGTAGCTATAGAATACTCTTAGGGTGTGTTTGATTGGAGGGTGAAAAAGGAAATGACATTCATTTTCCATGGAAAATGTTTTCCATTGCCCCTCAGAGGAATTCATTTTCCTTGATTTCAACTCCTTTTTTTTTTTTATTTTGCCAAAGATGGAAAATATTTTCCATGGAAAATGAAACTGTGTTTGATTGGCCTCGGAAAATTTGGGTAGAAAATGGCATTTTCGATGGGAAATATTTCCAATCAAGCACACCCTTAGTTCAATTGATAAGCTGTTGGTTTCATGAGTTGAAAAATCCACACTATGAATTCCTGCAGTTAGATTTCTGGACCTCTGCACCATAGGGATTACTAGCTTTTTAGTTAAATGTTAGTCCATTGTTTTCTGTTAAATGACTTCCATATTCCAATTACATACTTGATATCATGGCAAGTAGTATCTGGACTTCTGGAGTGAAAGACCCCAAATAAAAAAATAAAAATAAAAATAATAAAAAAAAAGTGGCTGTAACGTTGGACGTGTTGAATGCAATATGTATAGATGGGGAAACTAGGCCTGGAGGGCTTAAATGCTTCTCAGGTGGCCAAATATTTAAGTGACAACTTTCCTGGTTTCTAGTGCAAGAACATTAAGATCTTGGAGCTAGCATAATACCACCTGACTGCTTATAGCTCTCTCTCTCTCTCTCTCTCTCTCTCTCTCTCTCTCTCTCTCTGTGTATGTGCGCGCGTGTTTGTGTCATGAGAAAAGTTGATACCTGAAATTGCTGTCTTAAAAGTTTTGCAGTTTAGTCTGCCGTCATGTTCTGGTTGATTACTGAGCATCTACTAAGTGGATCCTTATCGTTGATCGGAATCTTAAACGATCTTTTCTCTGGTCCTAAATATGATTGGTTGGTACTAAGCTGACCATGATATTATATCGTTGGCCTTTGTTGCTTATTACATATTTAATTTCATCTGTCCTGAATACTTTTTTTCCAGTTTATTACAAGCGTAAACCAGGCATCAAAATCTTGCATTGACACTCTCTGCATACTTTCTGCTTTAGACTTTTTTATCGCCAGAAAGTCACTTTAGCTATGGATAAAGGTGGACACAAAGATCCTTATATAAAGAATGGTGCAATGTTGCCAGAAATTTCCAAGGTCGATTCTCCACAGGATAGGGAGGTATTTACTGAGACATGTGGAGTTGATATAAATAGTGAATTGAACAGTAACGGACACAGAAATACTGGTGAAGCAGACAATGTTCATTTTATTTTATCTGATGGAAATGAAGGCCGATCTGTACGTTGCCCTGCAAAGGTGAATGAGAATACTGCAGGTTCTGGTGTTCTGAGATATGCTCTACATATCCGTTTCTTGTGCCCCCACGCAAAGAAACATTCGAAAGCGTTCCAGAGATCCAATTCTGGTCCATCTTCTATGCCAGCAAGGAATGGAGTGGAGAGTGAAGCAGAACGACGCTTCTATCTGTATGATGATATGAGGGTGGTGTTCCCACAGCGCCATTCAGATTCTGATGAGGGAAAGGTAAGCAGATACATTCTGATATTTTTTATGTACCTAGAGTTGGTGATTGTACATGAATAGATAGATACATTGTCTTCTTTATCTTACTCATGTTATGCAGTAGTAATGATTTCTCTGATTTGACAATGCAGTTACAAGTCGAGTATCACTATCCATTGGATCCCAAGTATTTCGACATCAGTCCATAGATTACCTGGTTAGATCATCTCAGAATTTGATTTGTTTGTACATAGTTGTACATAAAATGTTTCAGTGTCATCTAACAGAGATGGTGAAACTGATTCTCATCTTCTGTGCCATTTTGTACATAATATGACAGTGCATTAGCCCACAATAGGATGTATATATCAAAAATAAGATCTTTTAGTTGAGTCGATACCCGCTGAAAATATCATTGCTTAGTAGTTACTGTGCTCCCATCTATGGCCTACTTGAATTGCAAAGATATGAGCCTTACAGAGGAGTGGTTTACTCCAAGTAGCGTTGACTATAACTAATAATTGACAACGAGTTGGGTACTCGTTGAGCCTTTCCCCGTGCTAAATGAGCAAGGCAAAAAATTGTCTTCTAAGCTGTTTTACTCTGTTAGTCTGTTAATGCATTACTTCATCAGGCAGATAGACAGAGATGAACTTCATTCAAGCTCCATATTTATTCTCCCGCCGCCACGACTGCCCTCGTCTGAGATGCAATCCTCCACCACTCCAACACAACTACCATAGCAGCCAGCAACAAGTATGATCAATCTTGTTTGGGCAACTGCCAGCAAAATGATGCCTTGAAAATGCAAAAGACAAACGCACATGGAGAAACCCTACCAACCTCAGACATGACAGAATCAGCTACAAGAGGTTAAACTACAGAAGATAATCAATCCCTTATCCTAACACATTATATTGTTAGAAAATCATTTCTTGTAAGGGTAATAAACATACTAATCATGGACTATGGGTTATTCTGATTCTGGGGGACAAGGAATGGTACTTCCACCTACCTTCAATAAGCTAGTAATCGCTGTTAGACTGCAACAGAAGCATCTGAGCCCAGTATACCATCAAAGTGGTTTGATGAGCCATAATTCAACTTGAAGAGATGACAATGGAGACAATCTGTGATAGATTTTTGCTATTCTCAAAAGTAGTCTGCAAATCATTTATCCGGTACTTGCACTAGACTTCCCTATCCAGTACTAGCACTTCACCTGCCTTGGGAACCGGCTAGCGACTAGGCTAGTGCTGAAAATTGTTCACTGCGAAAAACCATTCTAAAACCATTGTGAACAGTTGTGAGTTCAAAGTTGACTAAGTATCCAAGTTCCCTTGGCCAGGGCTTTTGCGATCTCTTAAACGGATTGGACGTCCTTTCCCACAAGCTGGTCGAGAGTTGTGCCATGAATGGTTGTTAGTTGCTACCTTAATAGGCTCAAAATATGAACCTTGTACTGCCATGTCTCCAGGTTATCCTGACAGTAAGAATGCTCTAATTTTATTCTTAGAATGATGTACTTTTTGATCATGTGATAATTCAGATATTTACTGAAACTGTCAACATGTACTCTGTGGTATATATCAGTTATGAACTCCTGCAGTGAAAAGTGAAAACACATGGGGGGGGAGGGGAGAGAGCAGCAAATGACAAGTTCAAAGAGAAGACTTTTTTCATTAATAATTATTGGGATTTGTTAGGAAAACGTAAGCTCCTAATCAAGTTAGATCACCAAAACCAGAAATTAAAAACTCTTGAAACAGAGACTTTCCTCGTCAACTAGACTATTCATATTTGTTCTCCGCCACGCATTAATCCTAAACATTACTTGTGAACAAAGTAAAAACTAATGAAATCAAAATTACAGAAAAGAAGAAACATTATTGACATCCATATTAACAGCATTCAATTAATCTTTACCACTGTTCCTCAACTCAAGGCCTGGAGAAGACTCCCCATAGTTTGCCACGGCCTAGATTGTCATACAACTTCTTAGCACCCTCGATGTCCATCTCAACTAGTTTCTGCAAATGAACACAAGCACCGGCCGCCACCATTTGTGTCCGGGATTTCTTACAATGGCCAATTGATATCAAAATCGATATAGGATACTTCTTGTCCAAATTTAGTACTGAAGGATTCAAGAGTTGAACTGCACATGCAATCCCCTTCTCCTCCTTCCTAAATTTTCTTCTATTACCGGCATAACCCATGAGCTTCGACAGCACTTTGGCAGCAACCTCTCTCTCTTCAATTGCCTTACCATCTAACATTCTTGATAATACTGAAATGCAACCCATGTTGCTGAGTTCTTTCTGTATTTTGACACCGTAAGCCAAATCATATACAGCATTTGCAGCTGCAATTCTCACTCCTAAAATCCCATAATTCAACACCCCAACGATGTGATTTAGAAAACCATTAGCAATAAGGACATCAGCGATCAACGGGCAAGAGGCCAATATTGAGACCATCTGCACGACAACCTCAAGATTTCGAGGTGTGGGAGCAGAGTCCCAGAAATTTTTCATACACTCAATTCCACCTTCCCTAGCAAGAAACAGCTTTAAGTTATCATCTCGCGAGATCAAATTACACAAACACCCAATTGAATTTTCCTGCGCCAATGCAGTGCCCGAATTAGACAGTGCTAAAAGAATCACCACTGCATTTTCCTCTGTAAAATGCTCTTTAACTTCTGGAAAAGCGGCTAAGTTTCGCAGCACTCCTGCTGCCATGGCCTGGGAATTTGGTGTCCCGGCTTGACAAATTTCTAGTAGAGATGTGATTCCTCCTCTGGAACCAACTGCCCTTGCATTTTCCTTTGAATGGCTCAAAGCTTGAAGTGCAATACATGCCTTCTCTTTTGCAAAAACGCTTCCGGATTCGAGCACCCGGAGCAAATTATTGAGCAAGACTAATCCTTCAGCTAGCAAAACGTGCTTGCTAGAATCAACCGTCGAAATTTTCGCAATTGTAGAGACCGTTCTTTCCTTAATTTCTGATGACGAACTTGAATCCAACAAACGCACGAGTATAGGCACGATTCCCTGGGCTACCGCAATTAGTACGTTCTTATCGTCTTCCTGCAATAGACCCAGGAGCCAGTCAAGAGCAGAGATTTTCGACTCAGTGGACCCGATCTGGAGCCTGGTCATCAAGTTCCGAGACTCAGACCTGACGGACTCCCGTTTACTGGATGATGAAACATTAGAAACAGTTGCCGGCGACGAGATGGCGGCGTTTTCTGTGGGTTCGCACAAGACCGCACTTTTGTTAAGCACCTCAAGATCGTTGATGTGATTATCGAGTTTCGCGGAAATGGAATCAATATCATTTTGGGTCTTGAGCTTTCCGCCTGGCGGTGTCGGCGAGTGGCAGAGAGCGGCGAGATTGACCACCGTCGAGCAGTTGGCAGCGAGGGAGTGAAAAAGCTCCACTGTAAGTTGATTTACATCGCGGGCGTTAGAGGAAAATTCCAAAAGCTGGGTTTCAAGAGCTGTTAATTTGGTTCTAATAAGCGACCATTTCCCCTTGAAGATTTGAACAAGAGAAATGGAATCCAAGAGGGAGGCAATCAGTAGCTGTATATTCTTAACTGTCGGATTAATAGGTTCTTCCGCCGACGTTTCTTTCATCGCTTATTCGTATTCGGCTCGGGCGAAATAGGTGGTGGCTTTGGAGGGTCGACGGCGGGCTGGGCGGGGCGGTAGCGGGGAGTTTTTTTTTGTTTTTGTGAAAGTGTGTGCAGAAGGTAACGACGAAGCGCGAATATACGGAACTTGGGTAATTAATAGGAAAAATCGAGCCAGGGTGGCAGAGGCTGACTCGAGGGTAAACAGCGTGAACTTTAAACTATGCATGTACCATCCATCAACTATAAAATTAAAACAGTTTATGGTTCATTATGTTATTTTCTTAAATTGTATTCCCTTTATTAGAATATATCATTTGTATGCTGAAAATTGGCCATAAAATTTAAAAAAGAAAATAATAAGAGTTTGGAGAAGAAAACGTTAGCATAGAAGTTAAGGACGGAAATTTTTTTGAATCAGTCATTATTGATTTAACCCACATCAAATTATTACTTTGATAATAAATTTTTTGGTGTACTTGAGAATTTTTGGATATTTTTCTCAATTTTTTTGATATATGAATTTCGTCATGATTAATTTTCTTACAACAGTTGACTACATTAAATTTTATTGTATTTTTTTCTAAAGGCATCTCTGGTGTATAGTCATAGTTATAGAATAATATGACAATTAACAAAAAATTTATGATTTAACACATTAAATGTATGATATTATCATAAAGAATGTCATGAGATGACATTGTCATTAATTTATACAATCAGTATGTTTCTCTATTTTTTTTTCTAAATCTTTAATAATAATTTGTCAAATATACAATATTGACATTATTACAGATCGGAATTTTTTAAATATAATGTCAATATTCTTTATTATATATACATATGAGATATTTTACTTTGACTTTACATTAAAAATACTCTAAAGACTACGTATAAAAGTTTTTAAGATTTGGGATGAAGGTTATGCAGGAAAAGACGCGTATGAGAAACGCGACGTGAGAAAAGGTTGGCGGGTGAAGAACCCGTAAACGGGGGGTAACGAAGTCAGAGAAACAGAGAGACGAAGTTAAGAAAGTTGGAAATAAATGGGACCCCCCGTATGTAATTAATTGGAAAATCCTCCTTTATTTTAAAGTCATTTGACAGATAGACCCCGAAAGTTCCCAATCAGCTTTGGTATCCTTCCTCCTGCGAAACCTGATAGCCGTCCCGCAACAGTATCATAACAGTAAAATCTTTCAGGTATGGATAGGGGTTGTTTGAACTTTTTTATATTTTTTTCTTTATAAATTCACCTACTATGATTTAACTTTTAATTTAATAACTATTTAATAATCACCATACATTTTAAATTTCAATTAAATCTCCATCTCTCATTTCCACTCATTATAAATTTTCTTTATAAATTGCAAAAATAAAGAGCTTCAAACAAGTTCTTAGTTTAGGATCCGTTTTATTAGATTTAAAAAATTAATTTATAAAAAAATTTATAATGAGTGAAAATGAATAGTAAAAATTAAAATATGTGGTAATTATTGAATAATTATCAAATCAATAGTCAAATCATGATAAGTGAATTTATAAATTACAAAAATAAGTTATACCAAATAAGCTCTTAATTTTTATAAGTACAACTACTTTTACATAGAATTTTTATTTATTTATTACTATTATTATTATTATTATTTTTACGCACGAGGATATAAGAAGAGTATATGTAATTTAAATATGGGATCTCTACCCGAAATGTAAATATCTGATTACAGTGACACAATTCAAACTTAGATGCAGGTTAATTGTTACCATTTACAAAAATCTGAAAAAAATGTTATATAGAGTCCAAATCGCGTTCTATATAAAAAAAACCCCACCCCCCAAAATAAAAATAATATATAATAATAAATCCTTAACAAACCTCCTGTCAAACTCAAAACCCATACATGTTGTGAGATATATGCAATATACAAAAATTTTACTTTTGTCTACACAAATACTTGGTTACTACATGTTTATGTGTATATGTGGCAGAATGAAGTGGTAATATTCTATCGAAACTAGAAAAAATTTATGTATAATTCAAACCAAAACTAAAAAAATAAAGTTAGGCGGATATATTATTCAAAGCTAAAAATGCAGTATATAGTCTAAAGTTCATATGTCATCCCCACTTTAAGCATCCTTTTGTGAGGAATATTAAAAACGTTGTTGGTTTGCATCAAATTCTTCTCCAAGAAATTGTACGCATAATCTATCAAAATCCTCTTACCAATGTTAGCCCCTTTACCAGCAACCACTTGATGTTCACCCACAAAATGCACTGTTCTGTACCTCCATGCCTTTTCCAACACTTCAACATCTCTACCCATATTAATATTATTATTGCCCTCTTCTTTATCAATTTCAACTTTTCTCGTCATCTCCTCCTCCTCATCATCTGCATTATAATTAATTGAATCATTATCTGATTCATGCTTCTTATTTCTCTCTTCATCATCTAAACCATAGTCATCTCTAATGAAGTCCTTCAATGCCTCCATGAGAAGTTGTTCAAAATTTTCAGTCTTGTTTCTCACTTCTGTGTACCCGTATCGTACAACACAACGATACACGTGATAGTCGCTAGGCTGCACCCGACGGAATAAGATCGGAAGAGCGTCGTGTTGAGTTTTACACGTAGAGGGTGGGGTGGTTACAATCTGAATGGTGCCACATATGTATGCATGCATAATACTCAACTTGCGTAAATGCAGACTAAATTTTTTGTGCAATATATGTAGTCCAATTCGATCTACATAGCATTCGTCTACTTTATTTATTTGGTAGTGCTATATGTTTTCAAAAATTTTAAAAAAACAGTCATTTATTTGTATAATAAGGCCTTTACGTGGGTCGTGAATGCATTAACAATTACTCCCCATAAGTTTTTGAATTAATTTATTTTTGGATGTTGAAATTTTTATTATTATTTTTTTTTTTTTACGTAATTTGAATTATTGAAATGTAAAGTGGGAAAAGTTTGGCATTTGGGAAAAGCTATGAAAGGTAGCAAAAGCTGTGCCTTTTTTGCGCGAAAGAGGTCAACCCTAGTTCATTTTTCTTTTTCCCATTACGCTGTTACTTTTTGCAGATTTCTTCCCCTCGTGCAAAGTGTAGTTAATATGAATTTTTCTAAGAACTTGTTTGATCCTCATTATAATTTCAACTTATAATTTCACCTATCATGATTTGACTGTTGATTTGACAACTACTCAATAATCACTACACATTTTAAATTTCAATTAAATCTCCACTAATCATTTTACCAACTTATAATTTCTCCTTTTAAGTCAAATTCATAAAGAGAATCAAACATCCACTAAATGAATGACGGAACCCATATTAAAGAGCTCACAGTTATAAAAATTGTGAATATATCTTAAAATTGTAGGAAAACTTGCAATTGATAAAGAATGGTAATGAGCGAAGATGACTACTGTATTCAAATTTGAAATATCTGAACAATTCAAGATACGAGCTAAACATTTTGAACAATTCAAGATACAAGCTAAACATTTTGACGGTCTTTTATTTTATATTTTATTTTTTATAATTATTTATGTTTTTATTGGAAAAAGACAAAAAGTGGCATGAATGGTTTTTACTAAATTAGTAGCATTACTCATTAGATTATTTCTCTATGTAGCATTATGCCAAATCTAAGCCAAGTGGTTACACTAAGCACTCGGGTCGTTGGATATAGGTCAAGTAGCTAGAATAACCACTCAAGACTATAGTTAAATATATGCAAAGTAACATTGACTAGAAACTCAATAATGAAAATTTTAATCTATTTTGGTTTTCTGAGTGATTTGATAAGACATTTATCTAGTAAAATGAAGCTTAAGTGTTTTCTTTAAGGTTCTATACTTTTTATACACTAGTCCTTCCTTTTTAACATGTTTTTTTGTGTTCTTACCACTCGAGATATTACAGTTAGTATCGTTTTGGTGTATTATTAATTGATTTACTTATACACGGCCTTTTTTCTTTTTTCTTTTTTCTTTTTATTTTGTTTGATTGGAATAAATAATGGAATAATAAGGGGGGAAAGAAACAAGATCCTCTCTCAATGGCGAAATTTAAGTGACGAATTATCATGCAAAATCAATTATTTTGGAGGATTGATTGACGTAGGAGTTAAGCACGTTTCGTTGACTAATTCTTCTCAACTCTTTAATTAATTGTGAATTATTACAAAATAATAATAAGCTATTGCATTAAACAAATTAACAAATATTTCAGAGTGTTACCTAAACCATGCACTTAATTATAAGGTTTTAGCACGTAAACTCGAAACGGTTGGAGGTTTGACTAGTTAATTTGGGATGGTTGCTTCTAATTTGGGATACGTTTTTTGAAGTAATTATAATGCTAAGTCAAATGTTTAGTGTACTATGGACGTACATATATTAATTACTCTCTTCGTCCCAAAGAAATAGTCCACTATTCTATTTTAAACCGTCTCAAAAAAATATTACACTTACCATATTGAACATACATCTAATATTTCATTTCCATATGTGTCCTTAATTAATTCATTATTGGATTAAACTACCTATACATTGAAAGTACTTCAAACAATTAATGAGATATAAGGGTATGTTTGAAAAAATAAGGTAAAATTTAATGTTTCAACTATATTAACTATCATTTTTTAATCTATATGAAAATAACTACTCAACTATCTTCGTGGGAGGGATAGAGTAATTAACAATTAAAGAATTCGATAATTAAACAAAATAGAAGTGGGGCTCCAACTCCAAGTGTCCATTTTGGACCACCCGAAACCTTTTTTTTTAACGAGTTAGGTAAGTGATTAGGGCATTGATATTTCAGTTTGTGGAATGTAATATATTACCCAAACTGAAAAATACAGAAAAAGGGGGAAAAAGGGTAAAGAAAATGCAGTTCATTGTGATTTGATTTATAGTTTAAGCCAAATTTGTCTAACATATGTATTGTAACATTGAAGACATGTTTAGTGTGTTAGATTAACTTTTTTGAATAGATGCGACCAAACCTTGGCAATTATTTGAAAGGTGTGTAAAATAAAATTCAACGAACTAAATTAACCCGTGTGGAAAATTTTTCAAAATATAATCGTTGATTTGAGAAATGCCATTTGTACACACCTTTGGGTATTTACTTATGTGTTCTCGATAGCCTTTCCACATATTCTTTAAAAGGACAACCACTACTACAGAATTGCACAAAAAAATGGTATGTGTAAACTCATGGACGTGTATAAATTTTGTACACATTTTATGTTCAAATAGCACTTCTCCATTGATTAAAGTAAGGATGTTTACAATGCCAAATTGATCATAATGCTCGTTTACAAACTCATTTTAATGAGAATGATAATGTTCAGAATCTCCAAGAGTTTTTGTTACAAGACTCTGCACATCTCACCCTATCATGTGCTTCATATGGGAGAACCCATATGTGGTTTTTGGAGTACAATGGTGGAAATTTGTACAACATATGTGAATCCTATAAAATGTGAATGTGATTCTACTTTTTATTTAAAAATAGAATGAGTTTGAAACCGGAGGTCACTCAATTTTGTTGAGTCTTTCCCTCTCCTCTTAACAGTGCATTATGATGATTATGTAATTGTTCTATACTCCTATTAATCAATGCCTTCTCAAATAAGATATACGTTTAACATGCCCTCATAGGAATTGACAACTTGGGAAAAATCCAACATAAATGAATGTGATTTATGATTTATTCCATCGCCACTATAGGGTCCCAATATTGGATGCAAAACTCTTTTCTTGTGCAAATGTTTTAGCCCTAAGGGTTTATGGTTGAGCCTCCTTAGAGGCATCCTTACAACTTTCTACCCTTTTCACTTGCGTCAATTACATTTTATGCGCATACATATGTTTCAACTCTTTCAGAATATTATATGTCGACATAAGTTAAGTTAATGTTCAAGAAGAAGTGGCAAGCCATATGATAAGCCTTCATTAGATATATAAAAGTTAGCCATATAAATGGAAGTAAAACATCATACAATTTTTTTGTACGAATGATGTGGTTTTGTCCACGAAAGTGACAAGAATATATTCCATGGCAGTGTAGAATCATCGTGCACTAAAAAGATAATAATAGTGAAAACATATGTAGGAAGGGAGGGTTTGAAAATAAAGAGAATAATTGATAACCCAACATATCTCGTTTTAATTGTTTTTAAGGTTTCAGAAACGAATTGTTTTTAGGGTTTCGATCCATGATAGAAAAAACATACGTGAATTAGACTTGGCTATGATGTATTCATTACACATAAGTTCACAAAACATTACTTCTTTTTTTTTGATTGCCATAACACATTAATTCTAAATCAATGAATATAACACTTGCCTATTTTTATTCTTGTCTTTACAAGCATAATAATAATTGCTCTCTTAATTTTGACAACCTATTATTGTGGCTTCAGGCATGGACCATCTTCTCCCAATGTCATGATCAAGTTCTATGACCATCAAACAAGTTAGTTACGTGACATTTGAGATTAGCAGCAACAAAAATTTCAGATTATTATTTTTTGTTTTACTTCTATTGAAAAATATTGTCTATCATTTGGTTGGTACATAGATTATTATTTTGTCAACCGACCAAAAAAAGATCACTACATTCCAATGTCATATATGCCTTCACTATTATTACGTGTCAAAAATACTCTCTTACTCACATGTTGGCACCTTAACCTACCGATTGACTGATGTAGACCAATGAAAAATAACAACCCGCCTCTCTATTATCACACGTCCATCCTTTATTGATCCACTTCAATTAGTTGTTAAGATAATGTGTCAACATATATGAGCAAGAGAATGGAACTTGTGTTTAAAACTGAATTACTAAGAGTCATTTCATTTTAATTCCCAAAAAAAAAAAAAAGAAGTCATTTCATTTTTTATTAGTATTTATATTTACAAGTCCAACTATATAATTTCTTTGCTTCTTTGCTCTCCCAAATTCATAGGGCTTACTTACGAAAAATGTGTGATGAAAAAGTAAAGATATATTAACTAAAGATCTATCGAAATGGATAGCTGTAACTGAATGTATTGTTAAAAAGTAAAGTTTGACGGTCGTTTCCCTCTCTGTTGAGGGAGAGTCTCTCTTTTTTTCCTTGAACACAGTAGTGAGATATTAGTTTTTATCTAAATTTTAGTATACCAACTGTTGACATAAATACCGGGCGTATAATAATGATTATAATATTATCTTGCATCAATACAAGATAGATTTTTTTTCTTATTATTATTATGGGCTCAAGTAATATATAGAACTGCACCTTATAAATTCAACGGTGAAAATTATTATTGAGAAAAATTATGGACAAATATAAAATATAAATTATATCTTTCGTAATAATATGTAATTGGTATCCTCAAAAAAAAAAAAAAAAAGTAATTGGTATCAAATTTCGTTAACCGGTTAGCTTTTTTAGTTAAGCAAAAAAAACCATGAAAGCCAACTCTGAACAGAATCAATGCTGGGAAAGATTGGGAATCCAATCGAAAAATAGAAACGAATAAAAATCAATGGCGGAAGGAGAGGGAACGGTTCAAACCCCAATCCCAACCCTCTCAATCTCCCTCCATTCTTCATCCCTCTCTTTCTCTCTCTAGATTTTTCTCTCAATTCCGGATCTCAGTCGCAGCTCCGAGAGTCTGCTCCACCGGCGACGGTTCAGATCCGATCCAAAATGATCACAATCCCGTACCTCACTGCCTTGACCACGCTCTTCAGCTACGGCCTGCTCTTCGTCTTCGGCCAATTGCGCGACTTTTTCCGTAAAATAATCGATTGGTGGTCCCACAGCAATCTTCAGGTGACCGTATATGTACATTGTCTAGTTGCAGATGTAATTCGTCTAATTTGGTCTAAGTTGAAATGTTGTTGTGGTTTTTATAATGGAAGGGTTATGCACCAATCTGTTTGGGGCTTGAGGATTTCTACATTCGGCGATTGTATCTACGGATTCAGGTCTTGCAATTCTAGTTTCATTTTTGGTTTTTCCGTTTTGGATTTTTGATTGTTAAGTCTATGTAGATGAATCTGGCACCAGTGCAAGTTTTAATTCATCACGTAATTTTGGTTTTAATTTTATGGTGGAACTTTATGTTTTACTGATTAATTTGTTTCCTTTTGCAATTGGACTTTTCATGTTTGGCAACTGAGAAATTTACAGCTCTTATAATTTGGAGGTATAACGTGCAAAGAAGTAGTGGAAAATATTTAATTTTCCTTTTGGAAAGGCAAAGTTGCATATTATATAATTAGTAGAAGAAAGGAAATGCTATATTTTCTGCGTAGAACTGCATAACTTAGATC
The DNA here is from genome assembly GCA_963692815.1 of Nyctanthes arbor-tristis. Lineage (NCBI taxonomy): Eukaryota > Viridiplantae > Streptophyta > Magnoliopsida > Lamiales > Oleaceae > Nyctanthes > Nyctanthes arbor-tristis. The sequence continues at coordinate 5,506 of CAVNYN010202677.1, read as the reverse complement.
AATTTTAGTTTTCTGTTGGTTGGACTGGACTAAGACTATCTGATGAAATTCTTTGTATCATACAGCCAGTAATCTCATATCTCCACGGGTCTTGATTCATAGTTGTAGAACTTGTCAGAGCACCCTGTGATGGAAAGAGATCATGAAGTCGCATAGTATGTTTACATTGTAAACTGTAAATATATGTAAGAGCTCAGTTGACATTGCTCAAGATTGAAATCCTAAAAGTAGGTCTATCTGGTTAATGGTAATCACTATTTGTCAAAGCACCTTTAATGTGATGCTCAGGAATTTCACTGATATTTTTTACTCTTTTAGCTCTGTGTTAGTTCTCACTTCACAGGTTCCTGACGAGAAGAAAGTGTCAAATTTACTGAATATCTTTGCCATTACTTGAATTGGTACATTTTATTTTCTGTTTCATTAGAAAGGTAGGTTACACCTTTTACAATATTCATGCCCACTGAATTTGTAGGATTGCTTTAACCGACCAATATCAAGCCCTCCTGATGCTTGGATTGATGTGGTGGAGCGCATCTCCAATGACAATAACAAAACATTAAAGTGAGTTCCCAACTAATCTGTTGTTTAACTTTTTCTTTTTTTCCTCCTTTGTGCCGATCTGGTTGTCCTGCCGTTAAGCATATAAAATTTATCGGCATCTAAATTTGATAATAATTTGCACCATTTGGGTCATGGGATGGGACTATGCAAGCAAATGCTAGAGTATAAAACTGAATCGAATAATACTTCAACTTAAGGTCTTAACTTAATAGGTACTTTAGTTCAGCATATTCTCAACTGAAGGGTATCTTATGCAGGCGAACCACAAAGGTTAGGAGGTGCCTTAACCTGGGATCATATAATTATCTAGGGTTTGCTGCAGCAGATGAATACTGCACTCCACGTGTAATAGAGTCCTTGAAAAGATTTTCCCCAAGCACCTGCAGTGCTAGGGTTGATGGAGGTAAGCTTGCTTCTACAAAAGATGGAGCTATGATCCCATAGTAGCATGACAGCTGCTGATTTTTTTTTAAAATTATTTTATTTGATTTTATTTTTAATTAAACAAATGGAATTATCTGTCAGGCACAACAAGCTTGCATACTGAATTGGAGGAGTGTGTGGCGATTTTTGTTGGGAAGCCAGCGGCTGTAGTATTTGGCATGGGTTATGCAACTAATTCCGTCATTCTCCCTGTTCTGATCGGAAAGGTATATCAAGTTACTTCGACTTAGATTGTCTTGGATGTCTGCCTTTGTTTATAGTTCTCATGGATATTTGCAGGGAGGTTTAATTATCAGTGATTCTTTGAATCATAACTCAATAGTCAATGGTGCTCGAGGATCTGGAGCCACAGTTCGAGTTTTCCAACATAACAGTAAGTCCGAGGATTTATTCATTGCCTTTCCCGAGCCAAACTATTATTAGATGATATTTTAGTTTATCTTATGCATGTGATTTTTCCGTTCCTTCTCCAGCACCATACCATTTGGAGAAAGTTCTAAGAGAGCAGATTGCCGAAGGACAGCCCAGAACACACAGACCTTGGAAAAAGATACTCGTCTTGGTGGAAGGAATCTACAGCATGGAAGGGGAGCTGTGCAAACTCCCTGAGATTGTTGCCATATGCAATAAATACAAGGTAGATGTCTTTACAAAGATAGTATTAAATGTGGCCATAGGTTACAATTTTTATTATATTGGGGTTATTATGCCTATGTAAACTTTGATAGTTCATGCATGGCAAACTATGAAGTTCATTGGCATAGGATTATTCTCACAAATGCCTTGCCTCTTATGCTGTCTTACTTCATATGAATTCGTTCCGGGTTCTCATTGGTAATGTGGTCTTCCAGTGTTCCCCTCTGTTCTTGGTTGCTTTATTACGCTTTGTTCTCTAGCTACCATGTTTTTTCCTGTTCTTTTTAACGTGTAAAATTGGTGTCCTGTATCCTTCCTTTAACAGGCATATGTATATCTAGATGAGGCTCACAGCATTGGTGCCATTGGGAAAACAGGAAGGGGTGTCTGTGAGCTCCCAGGAGTTGACACTGCTGATGTTGATATCATGATGGGAACTTTCACTAAATCCTTTGGATCATGTGGCGGTTACATTGCTGGATCCAAGGTTCGTTACATGATCTGTCTAGGTTTATTATTGAATAGACAAATGGATGGTCAAGGAAAGGTGCTGCTTGACTTGAGTGCATTCTAAAGCAACTTATCAAATATAGCATATCATCCTTATTGACAAATAACTCTACTTTTATTACTGTATTTATTTAGTATTTCATATTTGTACATGGAGTTCGTGTTAACACAAGATACAAAATTATTTTAGCTCCTAACTGCTAGCGTTTTATTTTGAAACAGTTTTTGGCAAAACTAATCACATTTACATACCTCGTGGTTGTGGGATTCACATGTACACATAAATCTGGATCACTCATCTTCATGAAATCTATTCTATTTCAGAATAGAAATAGGTTGCTAACAGGGATTAGTAAAGCATTCAGACCTGGGTTGAAACAATATCTGTTGTTGGAATGTATCCATATTTCCTACACAACTTTAGGACATAATAATCCCAAAAATTATGAAAATGAGGCAGTAAGATCATCAACCTTTAGTGGATCTGTAGGGTAATTGAAGTTCTTTGTTAACATGAGGAGTAAAAATTTAAATTTCGTGCTATTAACATTGGTTCATTGTTCAGTCACAGTCAATAGGGTAACTGTATTTTCTTGGTCAAGAGATTGCATTTGCTTCTTCATATCTAAAATATATTAAAGTGATTGAGAGCTCCCTTCGGGCTTGATAATGGAGCCCAATGGTGGGTTCCATTGCCAAGTAAACCAATTAAATTGCCCCCCTAATGCCACTTGCCCCACATTCCTCTCCTATTCTAGCTCCTGGGCCAACTGTCGGGCTCCATAAGGGATTATCGAGCCCGAAATGGGCTCTTGATCATTTAAAAACAGATAGAAAAAGAGGCTGGATGAGTGTGTAGTATGCTGGTATTGGGTTTTATAAATTGTGTGGTTTAAAGGTAAGTTTAACCAATTCTGTTTTCCTTTTGAAAAAGGGCAAAAAGAATTCCTGTACACTATTATATATACATAAAGAAAACATTTGATGGCTTCTCATGCGTTATATCATGGGAAAACTCTGATTTTGGTCTCATTGGAGTTATGGCTACACTTTTAACATTTCATTTCCAAATTTCAGGAACTTATTAACTACTTGAAGTACACCTGTCCAGCTCATCTCTATGCCACCTCAATATCTCCTCCGGCTGCTCAACAAATTATTTCTTCCATTAAGGTTGTTCTTGGTGAAGATGGTTCTAGCAGAGGTGGGAAATTTCCTGCCACATGCATTAATAGTATCTTCAAAAAATACATCGAGATTGAGGGAATTTATTAACAGTTCTGCCAGTTATACAGGGGCTCAGAAACTGGCAAGAATTCGAGAAAATGGCAATTTTTTCAGGTCTGAATTGAAGAAAATGGGTTTTGAGGTTTTGGGGGACAACGATTCCCCTGTAATGCCCATAATGCTCTACAATCCATCAAAAATTCCTGCCTTTTCACGGGAGTGTCTCAAACGGGATGTAAGCCTTTTGCCCCTCCCATCGTTAATTTTGTTTCTGAATGATGTTCTCACTTCTAGCTCTGTGCAAAAGCTTCTTGCTTGAGTGCACCTTTCCATTCTGAGTCCAACTACGTTTTCGTTTATTGTGACTCACTTTGCTCTGTAGGTTGCTGTTGTTACAGTTGCTTTTCCAGCAACCCCTTTACTGTTGGCCCGTGCACGAATATGCATTTCTGCTGCTCACACAAAGGAAGACCTTTTGAAAGCTTTAGAGGTTAGAATCTTATCTTGTGATAGTCAATTCCTTGTACTTCTGTACTGCAATTTTCTACTTTCTACTCCTAAACCACACCAAATCCATATATATTGCCTGAAATGTGTCTGATCAACCTACTTTCTACATGATGCGATACGATGATTTGTAATATTTTTTCTTCCACATGTGATGGCATGGCACTGTGCTATTAAATTAGATTCTTCAATGCGATGAGATATTGTGAAATGCGTCTATATTAGCAACAGGGAGTGGTAGAATGACTGTAATGTGGGATTTGCAAGCTTATGTTTGTTTAAGCCGTAATTCTTTGGCATGAGGTCATGGAATGAAGGTGCAGATAGGCATATTGACCCTTGTTGTTTCTTAGCGACCAGTAGTTATATGCTTCAAGGTGTGTTGTATTCTTAACTGATTTTTCCGATAAAAATTGCTTTCGTGCTAGGTTTTCAGCAGTGTCGGTGATTTAATCGGAATCAAATACTTCCCTGCGGAGCCTAAAAAACAGCAGCTGGAGGAAACCCGAGCCAAATTTGAGTAACTGGAGGTTTCATTTTTAGTGAAATTCTTAAGCATTTACGAACATGTTCAGAGCAGTAGGTATTTATTTGTTGATTTTCTCCTATAGGTTAGATAGATACCACGCAATTTTTGTTGATCCTGTGTATAGAATTGTTGTGGATCCCTTCCCCCCCCCCCCCCCTAAATTTAAATTGCTAACCATAACTTATGCATTTTGTGTAAAACACATCTGTTCCGCACCTTTATTCTGGTTCCCGCTTTTAGTTTATCTTTTTCAATCATAAGTGTCTTTGCTGAAGCAAAGCCAAATATGAAATATTAGACAGAATATAATTTTTGCCAATTCATCTTAAACCATACGAAAATTTCAGCCATTGTTGACCCGTAGCAGTGCCTGACAAGCATCTCAAAAGTTGGCACAACACATGCACTAGATTGACCCTCTGCTCAATCTTAAGACGAATAGTTCAAGCCCTTATACGTTGGTAATGGATTTAGAATGCCTGCACTTGGCTAAGATGACGTTGCACAAACGTGATGAAACCAAAGCCCAGAAACTCTATGTATTATTATCAGATGAATAGTTCTAATAACCACTGAAAATGCTTTAAAATTAGCAATATATATGATTGACACCAACCAGCTACATTAGCAATTTATCTAAATTTCAACATCCAGCAAAAAATATTATAGAACTAGAGTAGAAGACAAACATGAGTAGCACCAATCTAAGGGCACCATCTCAACAAGATATTCATGGACTAATATTTCTAATTACAAAATATCACAGGGCAAAACAAATTGAACCAGTATAGTATCAGAATACTTCTCTGGCAGATATAAATGGTCATACCAAAATAACACTCGCCCGATGCGATCTCATATATATCAATTAATCAATTAAAGATGGCAAGCAGGAAGTCTCAAGTAAAGAAAGGATACTTTCCAAAAATTTATGCGAAAAGACACCAGCATACACCAACACAACAACGAGAAAAAACAAAGGGGGCAGCATCAGTAACCACAAGATAGGAGAGATAAATAATCACTATGAAAGGAAAAGGAACTGTTTTTAAGTTGAGATCCAGTCCTTTGTTCTGATAGAGATAAACT
>CAVNYN010202674.1:0-53880 GCA_963692815.1 Nyctanthes arbor-tristis | reverse complement strand
CAGATTTATGAACCGTATTGGCCTTGCCATCGTAAATAAATCTTTTTTATGGTAGCATTATCGTTATTATAAAAACCTGGCACAAAAGGATCTATTTCTGATAAAGACACTTTTTACAATTATGTAATGTTGCCGTTTTTATACAGTATTATATTCTAAATACTATTTATAGGTAGATCCTCATAGAAGACCTTTAGCCAACTATTTTGACACTGTTTAGAAGGACGTGCATCTAGAAATGAGGAGATCGATTATTGAGTGGTTATTCGAGGTTGCACAATACAATAAGCTTATTGAAAATACTGTCTATATGGAAGTTAGCTACGTGGATAGTCTTATTAAAAACTCAAATTGGAAGATTACAACTTCAGCGCTTGGTGCTACTACATTACTAATTTCCTCGTAAGAGTTATTTGTAATCTGGAAATATGTATGCCTTTTTTTAATATAAATTTATATATCAATTTGTCTTATGAGGTGCATAAAGTGTGTCTAATATGTAGGACATATTGTGGGCTTGGTCTTTCTGTGGAAAATGTAATGCGCCATGACATGCACTTTTATGCGGTTAAAGAGGTGATTCAAATGGAGCGTACTATCTTGAAGACTTATAACTATGAACCGCGGTACCCTACTGTGGTTACATTTATTAGGCACACTAGTTTAATAAATTAAATTTTGAAAATTAACTTCAAATACATTATTATTATTATTATTTTACTAATACCATTTTAGGTACACTATTTTGTTAAAGTAAATTTTTAAAATTAACTTCAATATACATTATTCTTTTGGCTGGTATCATTTGTTGTGGTGCTATAGGAGATTGTGTATCATTGCCCATAAAACTGCCCCAGATCTGGGGGTAGCTTCATTACTGACCTACCTTGCAGAGATAAGCCCAGTTGATCATACATTTCTTAGTTTCTTGCCTTCAAAAGTTGCTGCTTCAGGTGTTTTCTTGGCAAGGTTTATACTTCAGTCTCAGTTGCATCCTTGGGTAATTAGTTTTCACAAGCTTTTTGATTCATTAATATCCAGCTTTCCTACTAGTTTATTTTCACTTTTTCTTGCTTGCAGAACTCGAGCCTAGAGCATATCTCAGGGTACAAAGCATTGGAGCTAAAATAATGTGTTGAAACTATACTTTATGTGTACGCAGGAGATGAAAGACCTGATATCAAGAGTGTGCGGTTGAGGTACAACAACAAAGAAGTAGATATTATATCTTATTTATTTGTTGTGATGCATCTAATATTTTGTGTTATTACATGATTTCTTAACCTCTTTGCTTTGTCTTATAGTTTAAATATGTACGGATACTCTCTCCAACTAGACTTATTGCTAGTTGATATTTCCAATTAACGAGTGGACTGCAACATTGAATAGCTTGTCATCAAGTAAGAACACTTTTAAACTTGATCTCATCTTTATTTATATTTTTGTCAAAAAATGTATATGTAAGCTCCAGTGCACTAGATGTTGCATTTCCATTTTCTGGTTTGAAAACTATACATTCTATGTGTTTGATTTAAAAACATGCACCCCAAGAAACATGTCTCAGCTCTATTGTGTAAAAAACAAAGAGCCAACAAAATATATTTTTGAAACCAAGAACCTAAGAACAGATATGGCTAATAATTCGCTGAAAGATAGATAAACTTTACTTCTCAACTTCTTAAATGATCACAATCGACTAACTATAGTTAATCAATGAGGATTAAATCAGGACAATTTAGGAAAGCTGCAGCATGTAAAATCATCTCAAAAAAATACAAAACTCTTCATCCAAGAAATAAAGATCAATAGTAACAACCATAAATGAGCAATATTAGTTGGCAAAGTTTGACAATACGATAACTGGAAAAGGGTAAGCATAGGGCTCATTTGATTAGCAAATAGATCATCACAGTAATAACACTGTACAACATGGAAGTAAATGAGTCACAATATTTTGTTACAATTGACCTATAATTTTGGACTGTGTTAACTCGTGAATGCCCTTTTGGCTTTATGGTCTTGCTTTCCTTGTAAGTCAGTAGTTTTCAGTTGAAAGTGTTTGTATTAGTTTTCTGAGGGATGCTGCCTTTGCCTTCATCAGAGGATGGGATGTAGTTTGGTCTCAAGAATTGGAAGTTTCATATACCACCTTCCATAAGCTTTTTTATCGTATTAGTGTAGTGAATTATCACCTTTCTGTGATATTTTCATTAATCCATAATTGAAATGTCAGAATAACAAAATTAATTGGGGTCGTAATTATTCTAGTATTCTGTTTCTGTTCACAATCAAAAAGCCCAACTATCATCAGAAAAATTTAGGAGAAAAAGCCCTTCATCTTATTGAGAGGGAAGAACAGAGATGAAAAATTGACCCACAAAATAAAGAAAAGAAGAATGCTGCTTTGCACTTTTTTTTTTCTTTGAGAGCTCAGCTACCTATCCATCTTATCATGTTAATATAGTATTCCTATATGTATCTTGATTGTCTATGCTATGATGATGTAATTTCCACTATCTTGTAAAGCTGGGGACATATTCTACAAAACCCAGAATCTACTCAATCTTTTTTGAGAGCTACTCAATGGGATTAGAAAGAAGGGTATGTTCCAAATGACCCCAAATTGAGACCTAATTGATAATGGCAAGACAAAGATCAGCATCAATTAAGGGAAATAGCATAACATGTCGTCGTCGTCGTCGTAGTCGTTGTTGTAGTGTTGTTTGTGTGTGTATAAAGTTGTTATGGATTGTGTGCTCTAATCTGCGTGCTTCTAGTTTTATTTTTATCATCTATGGAACAGTCTGATTTGCGTCAGTGTCAGTTACAGTGAGCATTCAAATTCCCATCATTATCTATGACATAATTAGAGCTTGTTCTTAACAGCTGTATGCATATTTTGATTTATGAAACTTCATTTATTTGGGAGATGTTGGTGCGAATCTAATGAAAGGTTAATGGGAAGTGTGAAAATTTGTTTTTTTTTTGTAATATATATGCTACATTGCTAGTTTATATATATCATTTGGCTAATTGAATATCAAATAATGGTTCTATTTATCTATTATTGTTCAGTATTCATGAACATTATTGGGTCACAATGTTTCAGTAAGGTCCTATAGTCTACTGGGTCAGATCTTGAGTTATGTTATATACTTTGAATCACAATGCATAATTTACATGTTTTGTATATGTTTTTCTAAAATCCCATTTAACATTTAATTATGTTTTGTACTGTTATTTTTAAATCGCTCCTACTTTCATGTGTCTGTAACTATTTATCTAAATTAGATGATGAGTTGATATGCGTAAATATATGGGGCTCCTCATTTATTGAATGACCAATAAAGATATGATAACTAGACTATAGATGAGTCTCCATTCTAGATAAATAACATTATTCTAAATTCTCCAACTTCACTGCTTGTGTCATATGCTTCTAATTGTTGGGAATTAATGTAAATTCCCTGATTACGCCTGCAGGACCGTTGTTCAAGGAATTTAATTGAGACAAGAAAAAATAAAAGAAAGAAGACAAATTTACCGGACTGTCAAAGCTTTCCACTGTATGATTAAAGTCGCTACAATCATACAGAATTTTCACTCGCCAAAACCCATCCCCCAAGTATAACAAGAAAAATATAACAAGCTTTATCGCATCTACCAATTTCTACTCTTTGCCTAACTCGCGAAGAATTAAAGAAATCCCAAGACGCTAGGCTATTATTTTTCTTCACAAGACTCTCTGACCCAACTCAACTGACATTGAGAAATCACCTCGAGTTTTACCACACCTAATTTTCTACCCTTCGAACAAATCACGAAGAGTTACAAGAAAACTGTTCAAGGTGCTAGACTCACTAATTTTTCTCTCAACTCACTTATACCACTTGTGCATCAAAGAAGAAGAAAACATCTCTATTTATAAGCGTCGTTTCCTTGAAAGACAAGACAATCCTTTTATAATTTGGATTCTTTTTCCTCCTAAGATTCTTCTTCTTTTACTTTTCTTTTCCTTTTCAACTTTGGATTATTTTTGGCAACAAAACCAACAATCTCTACTTTGTCAAAATAAGCCAAAATTTTCATCTTCTCCAGTCTTGTACACAATATTTGAGAAATTACCAGGCAAACCTTTGACACACTTTGACAGTTACATATTTCACCACATGAGTATATATAACCACTTAGAATTAACAACAATTCCAAGCATTTCATCGGCTCAATGTCGAAATAAACCTGCTGAAATTTGTGGTGCAACTCTCTCGTTGGCTTTCCAGAGAGTTCATTAGCCATCGACATTACTACAAACACACACATTGCATTACCGCAAACCAATGCTGTGTGTAAATACAACCGCTAGAAGTAACACACATCTTTTACCATGGCACCTAGCGACACACCATGATGATATACCCACATACTTCATAGCACATTTCCACCGCCCTCACACCAAGAGAGTCGGATTGTCCAAATCCGAACAGTAGCCGAAACTGCTCCACCTGGACAATGTTTTCTTACGTGATCAGCTAATCTAAAACACCAATAAATTGCAACACCCACCAGTCCCCAGACGATCTTATTGAGAATTTTTATATCTACACCAACTCGTAAAGAACTTAACAATTTTTCCAAGTGCAACAAATTTGAAAAACCTCTTGCCAGATCCACCTCTCCAAATTGACGCCATAGTTCCTTCACAGCAAATATTTTATGAATATTTACAAGAACATTTTTGGCTAGATGAAGACACATCCTGATTCCAGTCTTCAAATATAAATCTTCCAAATCACTATCGCTCATACTGGTTCCAACAACTTTTTTAGAACAAGGAGAAGGTTTTCCTTTGAGAGCTTTAAATTGCCCAATCAAAATCAAGAAATTCCAGACTTGTTCTAACCATAAGTCAAATTTGATTCTCACAACTTCGTACTTTGCCATATCTTTCCTCTACTCCACCTCGAACAAAACCTGACGCTCTGATACAACTGTTGGGAATTAATGTAAATTCCTCGATTACGCCTGTAGGACCGTTGTTCAAGGAATTTAATTGAGATAAGGAAAAATAAAAGAACGAAGACAAATTTACCGGACTGTCAAAGCTTTCCACTGTATGATTAAAGTCGTTACAACCATACAGAATTTTCACTCACCAAAACTCATCCCCCAAGTATAACAAGAAAAATATAACAAGTTTTATCGTATCTACCAATTTCTACTCTTTGCCTAACTCGCGAAGAATTAAAGAAATCCCAAGACGTTAGGCTACTATTTTTTTTAACAAGACTCTCTGACCCGACCCAAGTGACACCGAGAAATCACCTCGAGTTTTACTACACCTAATTTTCTACCTTTCGAACAAACCACGAAGAGTTACAAGAAAACTTTTCAAGGTGCTAGACTCACTAATTTTTCTCTCAACTCACTTGTACCACTTGTGCATAAAAGAAGAAGAAAATATCTCTATTTATAAGTTTTGTTTCCTTGGAAGACAAGACAATCCTTTTATAATTTGGATTCCTTTTCCTCCTAGGATTCTTCTTCTTTCCCTTTCCTTTTCCTTTTTAACTTTAGATTATTTTTGACAATAAACCCAACACTAATTGCGTGTTTCTTGTACGGCTATGCTCGGTAGTTTCTCTGCTTTAGAATTTGAGGTTCACGAAGTATTATTTTGTCTTCTTCAAAAAAAACTTCGTAGTTAGAACTTGTATTTATTTACTAGCTTGACGAAGGAGCTAGTTGTTTGAGCTTTTTGTCTGTTTTTGTTACGAATTAGTGCATTATTACACTTGATAGATAATAAATAATGATTAATTAGTATCTTCCGCTTTTGAAAGTTAATTCTTTCTAGCATCTTCAGTCAAGGTCTGCTGTTGCTGCTGCTTTCTCATGTACTAGCTATGGCTGGTGATTAGATAGAGGTTATATGGGGTTTTGCAGACCCTAGTTTAAGATTTATGGAAGAGGCATGATTTTGTTAATTTGATGAATCGAGAGTCCTTACCATATTTTTTGGATTTTTTAGATTAATCAAAATATGGAAAGGCTAATTTTGGAAGAGTTTCTTGGTTAAGGTTATTGGTTATTTGGGGATTAGAAGGAAGTCTGTCTATTTATAAATTTCCATTTGGGTTCATCTTATTAGTAATAGTTTCATTTTCTGAATCATCGTGGAGGATTCGGTAAGGCATGCTCCTTATTTGTGCATTCACTTTTATATTTATGTGCAAGGAAAGCTCTGCTATTTCTTGAAGTACTCACTGGTGATGGCAGCGGATTATGGAGTATATGCTATTGAAGTTTATGAACATTTTCATAAATTGGAGGTAAATTTTGTCACTTCTTTATTTTTCTTGGTTAGTTTTTCTTTTTTTTTTTTTTTTGGGCTCAAGTATGCACTTTAATCCAATAATTTTATTTAAAATTGCCACGTTTTCTTGACATGTGCTCTATTTAGTATTTCAATAATAATAATTTTTTGTTACATGCACCTGATTTCATGTAGTATAATATGGATAGTTGGCCAAAGTGAAAATTGTTCTTTTCCAGTTCTGTTGGTATTGGTTAATTGGTGGTGTTAACAATGAATAGTACCAAAAGACCTTACAAATAGGTTATCTAGACAAAAATTTAATATACACCCGTGAGGTATGTTAGTATAAACCCTAAACCCACATTCATGTGGTAATACATGGGTGGTTGATTTAAAAGGGGCAGAACCCATTTCAGTCACCCATGTATTGCCACATGGGCGTAGGGCTATATTAGCATACCCCTCATGAAGGCACAATAAAATTTTTGAGTCTCAGCATAGCATTTTTATTTAGCACAATGAGCATGACGAATCATAATGAGAATCAATCGCCTCTTCATCTTAGTAAAGATGAAAATCACATCTAATCACAATTTTCATTTGTCTCAATCAATAGTCATATTTTCTACTTTTTAAGACGTGGTTTAAATTACGTGTTTGACATGATTTTTCCCCCATTTTTAAATTACGTGTTTTGTCCCTTGTACTAGTTTGGTCATGTAAGATACTTCAGGAACAAATATCATTGTGTTATCCTACACAGTTCATCAGCTAAATGCAGCCAAATGTAATATTAAAAGCTATATATGGGAATTGCTCAGTGGATAACAAAACAATACAAAAATTAGGTAGTAAGAGGCCAGTTAAATTAAAACTATAAATTATCTGGAATAGTCAAGAAACATATTTTAAATAGATACAAAGATCTCAAAGCATTTAACAAGAAGATGCTTCTTCTAAACTTTGAATTTGGTCGTAGTCACTTTAGAGACAATCTTTGAGAATTGGATAGCTCCATGTAGCATATCCAGTATGTCATTTAGCCGTGGGATTGGGAATCTGTATCTATACTTAATACTAAAGCAGCTGAGTTTATGAGGACCTCACCCCCAGTTTTCCAGCCTAAACTCAGCCTGTTTACTTCTCTTTTATTTTTTTATTTATTTTATTGTACTGGAAAAATAATACTACTTTCCCTTTTCAAAAAATGTTAACTCAGTCAGGCACAGGTCCTTTTTTGCATTGCGTCGCATGCTGCATTAAATACAACCATGCTAAATTTTAAAGGCTCAATGACGTATTTAACTATAACCAATAACATTTATGACTGATCTATTAACATTATTCAGATTTCCTCTGGCAGATATATTTTCCAGAATCCACATTCACCAAGAATCGCATCTCAATAATTAGAGTCTTTTTTACATGTCAGCCAATCTTTGAAAAATGAAAGGGTAATACTTTTTCTTTACACATGCCAGACCAGTGGCTATTTAATCCTAAGAATCCTAATAATTTCCCTCATCATTTTACATTCAAGTATTCAAAATTCAGTAGCACTCCTGAAAACAGATCGAAAGTTGCCACTCAAAATGCGTGCTGTTTTCACAATGTTGAAAGATATTAATCGTAACCACTTTGATTGGCATCTAAAGCTTCATTTGTGGGAGGAAATGGAGGATTCTAGACAGTGACAAGGTGGAAGCCAACCTGGAGTTCCTCTTTATAGATAAAGCCCTTAGTGAATAAATTTAAACATCTTTTCTAATAGCAGCAATGTTTCTGCTGAACTAATTCCTTATCATTATTTTCTTTTTACTCAATAGGGTGATAGAATTTAGGCAACTGTGAAAGGAAAAAGCATCGATAAGTTTGATAGTCTAATAGACGAGCATGAGCTATATGTAATTAAGAATCTTTCTGTCCAAGAAAAAGGTGGCCTTTACCCAACTACCGCCCACAATTTCCAGCTTTACTTTTCTGATAAGACTTACATTGCGAGAACCTCTTATTCAGGTTTTGCGACGTCCATCTATCAGCCGAGGTGAATCTGCGACTCAAAACATTCAGACAAAGCACCTCTATTTGGTTTGACTTATTTTATATTATTATTATTTTTATATGAACATTTGTAGATTAAATAGTAAGGTCGTTATAACAAGCTAATTAAATTTCATAGATGTTATTGGACTTCTTGTTAGAGACAATAATGAGAGACCAAGACTACACACCGCAAAAGTGGTGCTAGACGCTTGGAAATACAACTTGAGGACCTATGGTACTAGAATCTCTAACATGTAATTTTTCTAATTATTTTCAATTTTTGTAAATATTTTCAACACTTAATGCAGGGGTATCGATATTCCATACATGCTATGGGAAAGCTATGCCTTAGAAATGCACAACTACATTGAAAATGTCAACCATTGTTTGTGCTATTTCAGCTCTGTCACAGTAATGAGTTTAAATATTTATGGTTATAATAGTAACGGTATGTTCTACATTAATAGAACTCACTATACCATAAGAATGGGAGCTAACAGATTTTTGTATTTCGGTTTTGCAAGGGGCGGAGTATCAAACATGTTCTATGCCACAAAAATTGTTGTCAATGCAGCAGTAAATGAAATAGAGGATTTTTTTGGCAAAGTTAACTACCCATTCTATCAGTTTAATCACATTACATTCAGTTTATAAAGCAAAAGCTTTAAGATTGATGCCTATTATGCAATCTATTACAAGGATAACATGAGAGATCATATCAAATAAGCCAAACCTCAACAACTTCACACAAAAGAGTAAGAGAAGAAATAGAGAGTTTTGTTAACAACACGATTAAACTAGAAGACATGCCAAAATTAGTTACGGTAATATAATCTATGCCTAACTAATGCTGCCTATGATGGACACGTGGTGCAGAATGAGGAACGTATCTTATTTCTTTTTTTATAACAAGAATAGTGGGTCCGGGTTATTGGAACCATTTCAGCAATCAAAGAAGAGCATTGTTAGTGCTTTGCGAGTTGTGTAAGATTTTATAGGAAAATCATAAGATCAGGTAACAGTTTTAAGTGTGACAAGTGTGGTCCAGTTGATAAAGAAAGTAGATTTCAATTGTTGGTTGACGTTTATGATGGTACACAGTCCCTAGAGTTTCTGTAATGACCCGCTCCATTTTGATATGATATTGTCTGCTTTGGGCCTAGCTCGCACAATTTTGCTCTTGGGTTCTTACCCAAGAGACCTCATATAAGATGAAGTGAGTCTCTTAGCTTAAGAACTGGTATATCTTTCTCTACCAAAGCGATGTGGGATTGAGGCTATCATAATCACTCCACCTAAGGGAGCTCAACGTTCTCGTTGGCCACACTTCTAGTTGGGCTTTACTCTGATACTATTTGTAACGATCTGTTCTACTTTAACATGATATTGTCCGCTTTGGGCCTAAAATGTACGGTTTTACTCTTGGTTTTGACCCAAAAGACCTAATGTCAGTTGGAGTGGGTCTCTTGGCATATAAATTAGTTTCACTTTCTCTACCCAAGCGATGTGGAATTGAGGCTATCACAATCACCCCATCTAAGGGAGCCCAACGTCCTCGTTGGCCACACTTTCGGTTGGGCACTGCTCTGATACCATCTGTAACAACCCGCTCCACTTTGACATGATATTGTCAGCTTTGGGCATAGCATGCTCGGTTTTACTCTTAGGTTTCTACCCCAAAAGGCCTCATGTCAGTTGGAGTATGTCTCTTGGCATATAAACTGGTTTCAATTTCTCTAGCCAAGCAATGTGGGATTGAGGCTGTCACAATATTGTGATAGTCTCAATCCCACATCGCTTGGGTAGAGAAAGATATACCAGTTCTTAAGTTAAGTTGTGACAGCCTCTATCCCACACCGCTTGAGTAGAGAAAGATATACCAGTTCTTAAGCTAAGAGACTTGCTCCATCTGATATGAGGCCTTTTGGGTGAGAGCCCAAGAGCAAAACCGTGCGGGCTAGGCCCAAAGTGGACAATATCATGTCAAAGTGGAACGGGTAGTTACAGATGGTATCAGAGCAGAACCTAACCAGAAGTGTGGCCAACGAGGATGTTGGGCTCCCTTAGGTGGGGTGATTGTGATAGCCTTAATCCCACATCGCTTGGGTGGAGAAAGTGAGACCGGTTTATATGCCAAGAGACCCACTCCAACTGACATGAGTCCATTTGGGGTAGAAGCCTAAGAGTAAAATCATGCGGGCTAAGTCCAAAATGGACAATATCATGTCAAAGTGGAGCGGGTCATTACAGTTTCTATTGTGGGACGGCTGTTGCAAAGGATTATTTGGAGAACGTGCAGAAGAAATAGCTAATCGTCTAGATGGGGTAAGTTAAACAATTTATCATATTTCCCCGCTGTTCAATTCACTCATTTATAGTTGCAAAAAATGAAATATTATCAATTTTTTTTAGGGAGCTGCGAAAAGGGACAGTGATCCCCAATTCAAGGGCAAGAGAGTAATGAAGTAGTGTTTTCCTAATGACCTATACTATTTAGTTGGGAGAGAACTCTTTTTTCAGTTAAATGTGCAGAAGAAAAATTTCAAGGGTGATGATAATGTTTATGCGGTTAGACAGATTTTTGAAGATGGAGAACTAACTAAGAAAGGAAAAAAGATTGAAGATGAATCTGCTGCTGAGGATGAGGAATTTGAGAAGACTTAAAAACCAGCTGATGAGGACTCAATTTGTGATGAGATTACCTCACCAACTGAGAGGCCGGTTAAGTGGTCCCCCGTTGAAGCTAACATTGACTACAGTGTTGGTGGTGGCAAACCTGGCTTTGTTGCATAGAGCACCAACAAGATTAGAAGGGTTATTAAAAAAGAAAATGATTGAACGAAGAATATTGACTACCCAGCAAATCTACTTAAAGAATCTCTCATGTTTGTTTTAATTTCTTCACAATTAGATTAATAAATAGACAACAAATAATAGATTACTAGAAGTAATAGACAATTTTTTTTTTTTGGGCAATGGAAGTAATAGATAATTTAATATATATAAATATAAGACTTATTAAATAATTGATAATTAAATATAATCTATTGATTTATAAATTAATCAGAATCATTACATTATTACAGATAAGTTAAAAAGAATTAGTAGCTTTCAGATAAACGAATTCATAGTTGATAAATTAATAAGTATCATTACATTATTAACGTCAACTTTATTATGCTAGACTATAAGATTAATAAATAAATTAATAGATAAATTATTGTCAACTCACGTTTTATGGTCAAATATCACAGATTACCTTGTGGAAAGACAATAATAAAATTATTATACTAAATAAAATATTATGAGACAAATTAATAAGTATTATTTTCATTCAGAATCCAACTTTTTAAAGTGTAATTTCCAAATTGAGTGGGACAACAAATCACATCTATTAAATTTATGCATGGGATATCTAACCTTAAACTGTACTAGAGGGGAAAATAATAATTCTCTGGTGACTCTTCGTTGTCCATGACAACTTGGGGCTGCCAAACCATTCTATGTAGAAAAGTATAGACCTAACATACTTATTCAAATTTCTCTGCAATTCACACAAAAGGCTATTGCAGATTCAACTAATATGTTTCTTTCTACCATATTACAATATAATACTATGAGGTAACCATCAAACATTCATACAAAGATGTAGAGAGTAATTGTCAGCTAGTCTAAAAGAAGGCGGACTGATGACAATAGTGATACTATAAAGAGGAAAAACACACAGCCTATCTTGACAGGTTTGTTTTTTCTCCTTTTTTTTTTTTGGGTTTTTTTGCGCCGTTTTTATCACCTATTGATGCAAGCATTTTTCATCTGAGCTCGAGGTGAAAACACTGCACAGATAGGTGGAAACTAAAATTTTCTATCTTAGCTAACTTCTTTGTTATTAATGAAAATTACTATAGTAGACAGTAATTACCTTGTCTCCACGTTCTTACTGCCCACGGAAAATCATCACATTATAACTCTGTGTGTGCAGGAAACCTGCAAATCAGAGATGGTCTTAATGTAAGACGGGTGACACGACTTATAGCAATTCAAAATGAACACTCAGCAGTTCCTCTAAGTGATATAACAAATGGTAAGCAACATAGAAGCTAAATTTGATGGCGAAGTGTGTATTTAATTTTATTCAATTAAATAGATTAGAGGCTGCCAATTCATGTATTTTTTTTAATTGCTGATTGATTTTCAAATTCCACAATGTGACTGTACCAGGAGAACCAGCAGTGAGGAAAATGATTAATCTACAAAGGCTGAACTCGGGAAAACATGTGTTGACCAACTACACAATCAGTTCTTCACCGTCTACTACACAATTGAGGTCAATACTGAATAGAAATGCCTCATTTGTTTCAAATCTAAGAAGAAAAAGTCCAGGTTACTACATTTTATCTCCTAATGTCTTTTCATTAAATGAGTACTATATTTATGATTTTGTTTCATAATGTCAAGAGATTCAACTAAGACACTGATTCAATTATTAGTTGAATCACAAGAAAAATGATTTTCAGAGAATTGAGAGAAAATGAGGTTTGTGTAGGTTCTTCGAGTGAAGTAAAAAATGAAAGAAAGTTTAATTTTGAGTATGGTGGGGTATTTATAGGTGTGGATCTCTATTGGCGCGCATGATTTAATCGTGAATATAGTGTTGGGCCCTAGCAATTGTTTTATATGCGTTTATCTTTTAAAGTGACTTTATTGTAACGATTGGCCCCAGATTCTTTAGTGCTGCGGATTTAGCGATTACCTATCGCTCTTGTTATTATTCACAAATGCCTCTATCCAATACCTTCCTAATTAAATTAGATTATTTAATTCTATGATCATAAGCCCTCTCACTCTCATAAAAAATGCTTTTAGTATTTTTGAAGAGAATAATGGGAGATGTTTTGGCGGTACGTCTTTATTTAAGCAGCGCATTTGACAGATATCGCCTTTCATCTCCCTTTTATCTTCGCGATAACTTCTGGTTAATGATTTAGAAAGCCCGTAGCGCAATTCCAAAGGACTAAATTACCCCTATTTTGAAAAACCCCTTCACAGGCACAGAAAACTAGACTCAAAAAACCCTCATCCTTCTGTATTTATAATATGTATCGATGTACCCCCATAATTCTTCTTCTGATAACAGTGATGAACTCTCCATATTTCATCTTTTTTCCGATGATCCAGCCTTCCTAGACCATCTTTCATCTGCAATTTCAACAAACAAGCCACCAATCTCTGTTAATTTAGACTTAACCTCTTCAAGTCTTCTAGGTAACAGCCCCAACTCCTCGAATTCACAAATTGGTTCTGCAAGGATTTGAAAATTCCTTTATATGTTTATATCTTGAGCGTGGGTTGGCAGTTGTTATTTTTAAATGTTATTGCTTTTGATTTAGCATATAATTTAGTTTGGGCTGCAAATTTTGCTTTCTTTTGTTTTTTTCAAGGTTTTTCTTGGGTTTTCTTTTTGCCTGTTCGTCTTGTTCACCTCTTTCCCTAGGAATTTATAATCCTATTTTTGTTTCCTTATATCTTTCATCTTCAATTATTATGACAACCAAAAGGGCTGCTAAAAAACCTCCTAGTGATAGGTCTCGCAAAAGGCAGAAAAATACAGACGCCTCTTCATCTGTTCCTCCCGGGGAAGCATCTTCCTTAGCACCTCCCGTCGAGGATAGGCCAATTAGGGATTTTCCCACTGATACTAGCCTTTTCCATGATTCAAAAAAGTATAACCTAGATAAACTTATGTCTAGGTACTACCTTCCTTCCTTTTATCCCCCTCCTGTTGAATATTGTCGTCCTTCTTCTGACCCACCTTCCCCTTTTGCCTATTGCGTTCCTGAGAAAAAAGAGACGATTGGGTCAGCTCGCGACCATGAAATCGAGATCTATTCAGACTGTATTAAAATGGGCTTAAGATTTCCTATCCACCCCTTCATCTCAAATTTATTATTCGCAGCTCAACTTGCCCCTTGTTAAATTTGCCCGAATACTTGGCGATGTATCAATATGTACCTTATAATTTTCTTGAGAAACAACATCATTCCCTCTGTTACTGTTTTTGGGCATTATTTTGTGTTAAGAACAGGCAAGAATAGCAATAGTTGTGTTATCTTTGCTAAAAGACAACTCCGGGGCTCCAGGCTGAACTTACCTAGTAATCCTGAATCCGTCAATGGGTAGAGTAGACGACTCTTTTTTGTAAACCCCTTGAACACCAAGGCTTTGATTTCGTTAAGACTTGGAGATCACCTCCTTTCAAATCCTTTAATGCTTCGCCTGTATTGTCTGACTCCGACGAAGCCTCGATAAGAGCTTTAGCAGCTATTCCTTGCACAGAGAAGGCTGGTGAGCTCGTGCACGATAGGAATATCATGGCAGTGGGTCTCAGATGGCCCCCTTGTAAGACCTCTCATGTGCTCTTCCGATCTACTTGTATGAGATTATTGCCTTCCTTTGATGTTAATATTCTACATTCTTGTGTGACTTTCCTGGAAGTTATGAGTCAATAAGGATTTAATGATGCCTACATCGCCCTGATAGCGACTCAAAGGAAAGAGAGGCGCTTTAAGAAGAGAAATTGTTAGGAGGCTTCAGCTACCCAATCTTCTATCGCTCAATCTTCAACTCAACCATTATCTAAAGATAATCACGAATCCACCGCAACCTCTTCTCGTGAAAAGACAGTTTCTGCGAATCGTTCATCCCTTGATCGACAGCCACCTTCTCATAATCTTCCCAGCAGCGATAATCAACCACCACCCAGCAATCAATTCTTTGAGGATCAACAAACAGATCGGAAGAGCGTCGTGTAGGTTCCCTCACGCTCCTAACTTTTCACCTCTTGCTACCGATCAAGTACCCTTAGGTACACCTTTTTCTAATTTTCCTTTTCCTTCAGACATTCATAATATGCACCTTTCATTTTTCATTCCTCTATCTGTAGTGGAGATTATGACTTCTTTTATCTGTCCTTTGGCAGTTCCTCCCTTGGCTAGCAATTTGCCTCCATCTCTGGTTACCTTAGCCAAGTCTACAGCTGCTCTTGTTGTTCCAACTGCTACTTTTGCCTCCGTTCCCTTTGTCAACTTGGACGCCCCCGAATCAGACGCGATACCTCTCAAACATAAAGGCAAATCTGTCGTTTCTTCTGATCCTTCTCCCCCAATCAACTTAGAGATTCCCTTGGACATTTCTTTTCATGTTACTCTAGTGCGCCTGACCGCAGACCTTATTCCTGATGACCTGGACAATGATAAGTTCATGGATGTCCGAGGTGATCTTGATTTAGAAAAGGATGTGTCTTTCGGTCTTCGTTTTGTAGGTCTTTTTTCTTCCTTCACTTACCATAGCTTTTGACATCTACTTTATCTGTGATTTTATAGATTATCACCATTCTAACCTCTTTTTGATTGTAGACCTTATCTGCCGTCTGCAAAAGAAAAGGACGATGTGAAGAAGACCATTGCACGTTGCTGACAGAGCAACGTGAGAAATTTCGCATCGAGAAGCAAAAACTTCATTAGTCTTATCATGAACAAACGGAGACCCTTAAGACTCAGAAAGTACATATAGCCGCTGTGAAGGCAGCTCTGGAGGAAATGACAACCAAATACGAAAAAATCAAAGTTGAGTTAGCGTCTGCGATTGCTGCTCAAGAATCCCTTCGCCGCTCCTTAGATGAAGCCACCCAATTGGCTGCTGATAGAGAAGCAGTAGCCATGAAGGATGCTATAATTGCGGACAAAGATCAATCAATTGCTGCCCAAATTCAGGAGCTTTCTATTATGGAGGGAGCCCTTGCCAAGAAAAGGCAAGTCATCGCTAATTGGCTCCAAGTTCTCCCTTTAAAAGCGATTCATGACTTTAAACAATATGATGAATTCAAGAGTATAAAGGGTACCTGCATGGCTATAGGATGCTGGAGTGGTCTGAGGGCAGCGAAAGAGTGGTTAGAAAAGTAAGGGGCCACTACTTAGGCTGATAGAGTCCCGTATTCCCCTGGAGACGATGATTTTTCTAGCGATGAGGAAGTGGAAGGGGACGATCCTGAACTTATGGAGGACTCCGATTGTTGTTTTTATTTATGTTGAAATTTTTGTAAAAGGCTCATGATCATCTATTTTTGTTAGGGGATCCTATCGTGACCCTTGTAACTTCTCTTAGATACCGTACCTGGCCAATTTTACTATATTAACTGCAATTATGTTGGATACTTTCCTTGATTTCCCCTATATTTTCCCCCTTCTTGGCGAATTATTACAATACTTGTACATCAGACCACACACTTTTGTCATGATGTTGATGTTGATGCTTTAAACAAGCCCTAACCAATTGATCCTGCCCTTGTCATGGATTTCTTGACTATAAGCTATCTTGCAGTTTCATTGTACAAGACCTGTCCTGATTACGCTTTGAGTAACTGTCTTACATTTGTGCTCTGGGCGAGCTATTTCGAATGCATTCTGGGCGAACGTCTTACAATCTTGCTCTGGGCAATCTATTTTGAATACGTTCTGGGTGAACGTCTTACAATCGTGCTTTGGGAGAGCTATTTTGAATGTGTTCTGGGCGAACGTCTTACAATCGTGCTCTAGGCAAGCTATTTTGAATGTGTTGTGGGAGAACGTCTTACAATCGTGTTCTGGGTGAGCTATTTTGAATGCGTTCTGGGCAAACGTCTTACAATCGCGTTCTGGGTGAGCGTCTTACAATCGTGCTCTGGACGAGCTATTTCAAATGCGTTCTGGGAAAACGTCTTACAATCGTGTATTTGACGATAACAAGGATAACAAGAAACTTTAACACTTAACTTTTAAAATGCTTTATTTCATTGTAAAAGTAATCAATCATTCATCTTGAAACTTTTTCGTGCGATCATATCAATTGATAAAATAGCCATTTGTCCAAGGCATGAGCTAACTCTTAGATTGTTTCCGAAATGAACATCACAGAACTACAAAACATCTAACAAAATTACAAACAGATGACAAATCATATAACGATAGAACAAATGTTAAACATGTAACGTAATATTTGGTTTTATCAACCATTAAATCGTTATTTGAAAGAACACAATAAATTTCCTCAAGGTAAAGGAGATTGCCTCTGGCTTCTTTTCCATATACGTGATTATTCACTTTCTCGCTCTTTCTTTTTACAGCAAATACTGTACTTCTCCTCTGTTATATAGTGCTAACCATCATTAGCAATAGCAACAGCAAGTACTATGTACAATCATAACAACCGTAATTTACTACTCATAGCTCTGCGGAAGGAGTTATTAAATTTACCTCCTCTCCTGGCTCTTCCCTTTAGACTCTCCATTTTGTTTCCTTTGCGAGAATCACAATAGATACCTGTATTTATATATTTCTGGGAATCGTTAGTGGAAATTAGTAATATTCATACGTTATATAAATTTAAACAGAATGTAACCAATATTACGTTTACTTTTAAGCGTAAAAGCCCTCAAATTTGCTATTCCATGGCTGAGGTAGGGCTCTACCATCCATTGCCCTCAAACTGCATGAGCCTTTCTTTACTTCTCATATCACTTTGAACGGTCTGTCCCAGTTTTCCCCTAATTTCCACGAATTGTGTCACACAGCCATTACATTTCTCAAAACCAAGTCTCTTGCTTAAAAATGTCTTTCTTTGATCCTTTGATTGAATCTAGCGGCCTCCTGCTTCTTTCTTTTCTTCATTCTTTGAAACGCCCTTTCAGGGTCCTCCTCTAAAAGGTCTAATTCGGCTTTGTGATCGCTTTCCCCCATGACTGAAAACAGGAATCTAGGACTCTTTTCTATTAGCTCAATAGGGGTCACCGTTTCTACCCCAAAACACAACCTGAAGGTAGTTTCACCAGTGCTTTGCTTGGGTGCGGTATGGTGCGTCCACAACATGTTAAGGATCTCCTTAGCCCACGATCCTCTGTAGTTCTGTAATCATGTGCGCAAGGCCCATAGAATGATATGATTCATCACTTTCACTTGGCCGTTAGCTTGGGGATGTGCCATGAAGTTTTCCTCAACTCAATTTTATAACTGTCACAAAAGCCTGAAAAGCACGGCAGTCCAATTGTCTGCCATTATCTGTGACGATCACCCGAGGTATCCCGAATCGGTAAATCACGTTCTTCCAAATGAAGCTTTGTGCTTTCTGTTCGGTAATCGTAGCCAACGGTTCCTCTTCCACTCATTTTGTGAAGTAATCAATCGCTATGATTAGAAATTTTCGCTATCTGGACGCTTCTGGAAATGGACCCAAGATGTCTACTCCCTACTGATAGAAGGGGCAAATCCCTATGATCGGTGTTTGTGTAGTCCCTGGCACTCGGATCATATGTGCGTTTCCCTGACATAAGCTGCATCGCTTGACTAGCGCCTTGGCTTGTTCTTTCATTCCCCTCCAAAAATATCCTTGTCGTAATGCTTTATATGCCAGAGCATTCCCTCCTAAATGATTTACGTATACTCTGGCGTGAATTTCTTGTAAGAGGCTCTCTCCCTTTTTCACAGAAATATACTTTAAATAGGGCATAGTAATTCCTCTCTTGTACAGATCCCCATTGATTAGCGTGAAACCTACGGCTCGGATACACAACCATCTAGCCTCTCCGCCATTCGCAAGTAGCTTTCCTTCAGATAAGTATGCTTTCGTATCTGTTATCCATTTGTCCTCATTGTCTTCCGTCAACTCGTCGGTTTCCAATATTCCCACCAAAGACGATTCATCAACTACAGTTATGATGGCTTTGTGTTTCCACTTCTTTCCCTTCAACACCTCTTTTGACAACGAATTTGCCTTACAGTTTTCTTCTTTGGGCACCGATCTATTCTCCATGATCGAAAACCTTGAAGCAACTCTCTTACTTTCACATAATAAGCCATCATCCATTCGTCTCGAACTTCAAATTCGTTTTGCATCTATTGTACCACCAGTTGCGAATTACTAAACACATGTAAAGCTTTTACCCCTTTTCCAAGCGATAACTGCAATCCATATATAAACGCCTCGTATTCAGCTACGTTATTGGTCGTAGGAAAACTTATTCTCATAGCGTATTCGAAGCGATTTTCGTCAGGATCTTCTAAAACAACTCCTACTCCCAACCCCTCTTTTCCCGAAGAGCCATTCACATGTATTTTCCATATGTAGCCTTCTTCTTTTCCTCCATAAGTCGTGAGCTCCACTACAAAATCTGCCAGAGATTGTGCCCTGACTGTACCTCTCGCTTTGTATTTGATGTCATACTCTCCCAGTTCTACCGCTCACTTCATCATTCTTCCAGATATTTCAGGACGATTCAGCATGTATCTCAAAGGGAAATTGGTATTTACTTCTAAGGAATGTGCCTGAAAGTAGGGCCTCAATTTTCGAGCGGTGATGATTATCCCCAACACTACCTGTTCTATCAAAGTGTACCTTTGCTCTACATCTTTTAGGATGTCACTAATATAGTATATCGGCCGCTCTGTACTACCATCTTGGTGCATTAGGACTGAACACACCGCTACATTTGAAATCGCTAAGTAAAGTTTTAAGACATCACCTGCTTGCGGTCTTGTTAGTATCGGTGGCCTTTGCAAATTGTCTTTTAACTGTTCCAGCACCTTGCTACACTCTGTTGTCCAATCAAACAATTTGGCCTTTTGCAACAATCGGAATAAGAGATAATACTTGTCAGCCATTCGCGACAAAAATCGATTCAGTACGGCTAGTCGCCCTGTTAGATTCTGAATATCGTGCAAACTTCTTGGAATCTCAAGCTTATGAATGGCTCTTATCTTGTCTGGATTTGCTTCAATACCCCTTTGACTAATCATATAACCTAGAAACTTGCCTCCCGAAGTTCCGAAAGTGCATTTTTCCGGGTTGAATTTGATTTTATGGGCTTGTGCTGTTTCAACACCTCTCTCAAGTCATCTATATGTGTCGCCTCTTGATCACTATATACCACCATGTCATCTACATACGCCTGTATGTTTCTACCAATAGGTTGGCGAAAACCTTATTGACCATTCGCTGATAAGTGGCTCCAGCGTTCTTCAAACCAAAAGGCATAGTGGTATAGCAGAATGTTCCTATTTCGGTTATGAAGGCTGTTTTCTCCTCATCAGTTGTGCCATCTTAATTTGGTGGTATCTTGAAAAAGCATCTAAAAAACTGAATCTTTTCTTCCTGGACGTCGCATCGATCAATGCGTCAATCCTTAGCAGTGGGTATGAATCTTTGGGGCACGCTTTGTTAAGGTCTGTAAAATCAACACACATTCGCCATTTCCCATTCACTTTTTTGACTAATACCACATTAGCCACCCATTCTAGATACATAGCTTCTCTTATAAATCCTGCCTTCAGTAACTTAGTGACTCTGCTTTAATTGCCTGCTGCCGTTCTATCGCGAAGTGCCTTTTTTTCTGCTTTATGGGTTTCCGCGATGGATCAATTTTGAGCGAATGTTGGGCAACTTCCCTATCTAGCCCTTCCAACTCATTTGTAGAGCAAGAAAATATATCTAAATTATCCTTTAAAAAGCCAATAAGTTGTACTTTTTCATCTACAAAGAGCATCTTTCCAATCTTAAAGGTTTTTCCAGCGGTTACTTCAACTTCCTCAATCTCCTCTGCTACTTCGAAGCGATCTGCAGTATTTTCAGCTGTTTGATCGATTGTGTATATAGGCTTATTCTTCATACTCTCCATGTAGCATATCCTGGATAAAAGTTGACCGCCTCTTATCACTCCTATCCCTCTACTCGTGGGAAACTTCATGGCTTGGTGTTGGGTGGAGACAATCGCTCCAACGGCGTTAAGCAAAGGGCGCCCATATATCGCGTTATGCGCCATAGGTGCTTTTAACACAATGAAAGGGGTGACCAGTGTTACAATGGTGGAACTTTTACCTAGTACCACTGTAAGTTCTACAGTACCTTCTGGTTCTAAGATTGATCCACCGAACCCCTGTAGAGGAGTAGAAATGGGCTTCAGTAATCGCCCCAAAAGTTTTACGCCTTCGAAAGCATCCCAACTCATAACATTCACTACACTTCCTATATCCACCAGAATTCTTTTAACATCAAAATCAGCGATGTCTCTCGTGACAACCAAGGCATCATCCTGAGGTAATGCTACCCCTTCCAAATCGCTATCATAAAAAACAACTAGTTTGTTAAATCTGGTGGCTAAGACGATGCTGTTAACCGGAAACGATCGAGGGTAAGCTTTCCTGCTGTTCGTAGAATCACCTTCTGCAGCTATTCCCCCTACGATAACATGGATAACCCCTGCTCTTGAGCTTTGTTCCCCTTCCATTGATGCGGTCCTTGTTTCTGTCAACTTATGTAACTTCCCTTCAGCAGTCAACCTATCGTCTCCTTAATTGATAGCAGTCTTCAGTATAATAGCCATGTTCCTCGTAGAATTGGCAAAACACCTGTCGCATTTATCAGGTCTGGACATCAATTTTTGTGCCAAATGGACGGTTTATTCAGGTAAGAATTGCATCATTGCCTAAGATTGTTTTATATATTCTCTTCTCTTTGAAGCCTCCGTTGGTCCTCCTACTGCCTCCACAGCCTCTACTGCTGGACCCTGGGGACGATATCGTGGATTTGAGCGATAAGCTGGGGCTGTGTACGGTCCGTGGAATCTGCCAACATGATGATTATGACTGAAATCGGGTTTAGGTGTTTGAAAATTTCGCAATTCAAGCTGATCATCTTCCTCTATCTTATATTTTCCTCTGAATAACTGAGTTGTATCAAATCGCACTGAAGCGGATAGAACCTCTTCTTGATCTATGTGGGAATCTACTCTTCTTAACAATTCGACCATAGTCATCGGTGGCTTCTTAGAGATGCTTAAGCGAAAACTTTGATTCTGTAATCTCGTGAGCAGAGCTGAAACAACACTTGACATTTGCAAATCTTTGATCCCCAAGGTAGCGCGATTAAATCACGAAATATATTCCCATAAGGATTCGCCTTTCTCCTGTGTACTTGCATTAAAGCTAATGCAGTTTTCTTCTTCCGTGCACTGCTCGAGAAGCAAATAGCGAATCAATTGGCTAACTCGGCAAAATTTTCAATAGATTTTGGTGGCAGAGTGTCGAACCATTCACGAGCATCTTTCTTCAGTGTTAAAGGGAATGCACAACACGCTATGGCATCTGGCCATCTATGTAAATTCAGTCGCTCTTGGTACGTTCTCAGATGGTCAATGGGATCTGTAGTGCCATCATATTCCTCAGCTGGCTCGCGGAATTTATCAGGCAGCTTGACGCTGCATATTTTTTCTAAGAAAGGATCGGCCCTCATGACCACCAGCCTTGACTGTGTTTTGCTTTTGATTAGTACCTCTTCAATCTTCGGGATCAACACTTCCTCAGGAATAATTTCAGATCGGCTATCACCAGGGGTATTCTCTGCAAGTGGAGCTCTGGCAGCCTGTTCAGGGATTGAAGCTGGATTTGCAGGTGGGGAATTCATCTGCAACTGCCGTGAAAGTAAAGCCATGACTGCGTTTAATTGTTGCTCCATTTGAGCAAACTTTTCTTGAAGGTTCTCCCCTTGGGTTGCAGCTGGGGATGAAGTAGCCTTGTGCACCGGCGGCGAATGGCTGCCTCCAGTCGTGATTTCGTCTTTTTAGAGAACATTTTTCAACTTATCTGCCTTTGAGATTTTTTATTTTTGGAGGCATTGTATCGGCTTTCACAAGACTAATTTCTGTTATTCTAAATGGAAATTGGGAGGAAATTCTTTACGAACTAACCACGCTTTCCAGAATCAATCAATTAAATGGAAATTTTGAGGGAATTCTCGAGAATTGCCCTCGCTTTCCAAGGTTGATTCCTTCGGTAGGACAAAAAAATTTTGTGGAATTTTTGTGAGAATCAGTTTCGTTTCCCACAGACGGCGCCAATGATTCAATTATTAGTTGAATCAAAAGAAAAATGATTTTCAGAGAATTGAGAGAAAATGAGACACTATCGCTCTTGTTATTATTCACAAATGCCTCTTTCCAATAACTTCCTAATTATATTAGATTATTTAATTCGAGGATCAGACACTAAATCAATATAGGCGAAGGGTGCATGCAACATGTGTTTGCTTTTTCTTCTACACGTATTATCTCCTCAACTGTTGTATTGAATTGTACATTTATTAACCACTGCATTGCCTTGTTTTGCCTATGCTATGAATGCGTGTTTAATGGTTTTTGATAACCACTATAAATTAACTTAGTAAATTTTTGTAAAGATTTAAATTTTCATTTATGAAAGTTCCGGTTGCTAAAAAATGTCTCTATTGGTGCAAATCTCGGAGAAGTGAGACACCAAGATCCTGTGCCTCCAGCATGACCTTTCTACCTTCTCGAATCCTATCGCTGGAATTGTTCAGTCTTTTAGTTGATACCAAAAACATTGTTTTTGTATAACACAAGTGTCACTGGAAATCAAAGATTTAGCTTGTCAGATAATCCACAAGGCAATAAAATGATAAAAAATATGCAGCAAGCACATATATGCAGAGTTAAATTCTTCCAAAGTTGAGAAGATATACATCAACAAGCAATGCACGATAAGCATTTGCTTATTGGAACAAGGTAAATTGGAAAAAAAATAAGTTGGAAAAAAAAATTCATTCGTGAATTACCTTAGATTAGCTGCTGATTTCATGTTCAACACCTAGCATGCTTTAGTCCCTAACGTACCATACAGCGTTACAAAATTTAGATCTAGACCGTCCAAAACAATATTTAAAAAAACCCATGGCAAAACTTTATGTTACATAATTTCTTGGTCCGGATATTATAATAGCCTAACCTATATAGATTTCTAATACACTAAACACATGAAAAGCAAAAACCGAGTTTTACAGAAAGTGCCTTCTTCCCATTACAAAAACTTTTTCAGTCATCTGCATTTGTGCCATTCGCTTTGTCTCAATTCAACAAAAAAAATGGAACATGCGTTTTGAAAATTGGGGATCTATAGATGCGTATTACCCTACTAGAACCGAGAAAAAAAATTAAAATAATTTAAACTAGTTGGTAAATCATGTAAATGAAATACATAAATAGTCTTTCAAGTTATCTTTTTATCTTTCAAATGTGTCTTCTTTTTCCTGATCAGATATTTTCAAATATCTATAGATTTGGGGGCATGGGATTCAACGTCGGCGAATGAAAGTCGTGTTGGAGACATGACTGATTCAAGGCTTCATATGTTGCTCGAGTTTGGGAGATGTAATGATGGCGAGCTTCATTTGACGGCTACGCGTGCTGGATTTTATAGACTGGACGGCTGGAATGAAGTGGCTGTGGGGTGGCTACCGCAGCTGGAATTAGGCTTCGTGTGAGGGGAGTTGCGATTAGGGTTCATATTTTTTTTGCTTTTATAGTGATATGTAGGGTTTTGTTTGGGCCGTTCAGGGGCTTAATAAGGGAGGGCCATACGTAAGGATGTATCTGACGAAATGGGCTTAATAAGGGAAGGCCATACGTGGTAATTATTGGGCTATACAAAAAATAGGGAACTTTATTTGCCAATTTGCTTCGTGATAATTATTAGTAATTTACCGTAAAAACGAATTTTACTTTGATAAATACCTCAATTTCGCCCACTTAGATCTGCCCATTTGCTTTGGATGTTATTTTTTGGACACAACATGGTGGGGCAATTTGTTTACTTATTATATATTTTCTTTCTTTCTTTCTTTTTTTTAATTGTTGTTTGGTATGTGATTTTTTATTTCATTTGTTTTACCATTTATGAAATGAAATTCTAAAAATTATATATGTGTAATCATTTAGTATAAATAAGCTCTAGAAAATGAGAAATTCAAAATTGTCTAACTATTTAATAAAAAAATTACATTATAAACGACTTATTAAAAAAATCACATTAAATAAAAAAGTTATGTATAGAAATTGAAAAGTCTTATTTATATAACTATTAAATTAAAAAATTCACAATTATGTAACTATATCTAAATAAGACTCGCATGTATATAAGTAAGAAAAAAATCACGTGTATGAAAACTTACAAATAATTAAAAAGTCACATTGTTTCTAAAACTTATACATAGAAAATTCACGTATATGGAAAAAAATAACATCGCAAAAACAGAAGGAAAAATAAATCAAAAACTCGCACAAAAAAACTAACACATAGAAAAATTAAAAAAAAAAGTCACGTCTATAAAAACTATACGGTGTGGGCCAGCAACATGTGCCCACGTGACAATATGTAG
Organism: Nyctanthes arbor-tristis; assembly: GCA_963692815.1. NCBI lineage: Eukaryota > Viridiplantae > Streptophyta > Magnoliopsida > Lamiales > Oleaceae > Nyctanthes > Nyctanthes arbor-tristis. Next base: position 28,268 of record CAVNYN010202674.1, on the reverse strand, counting down.
ATAAGAGGAAGTTGGATAGTGGCCTTTAGTATTTTACCATATTTATGGGTTTTGTACGTAGGGAAAAAAATTTGGGAAAATTAGGGTGTACACTTCAATTTTTTTAAACAAACTGGTATTTACTTCCGTACGTTATAAGGTTAAATCTTATTAATAAAGTATAATATAAATAAATTAAATATTATAAGAGTAAAATAACATTTTAAGATAACAAAAATAAATATTTTGTTAATATTATTAAAAATTTTGGAAAGCCTCATTATACACAACATTTGTCGCTTCATTAATTGGCTTCTCATTATTAATTCCTTATCACATCTAAGTATTTTCATATCAACATGATTCACAACTCTAAACATTGCTATATGGAACTACCCACGATTGAATATTGACTTTTTAAGGAGTACTTGAAAAGAGGTTAATCTTGATTTTTATTAGTAGTCATAACAACGAACAATTAAAGTTTATAAATTAACCTTGACTCTTATTAGTAGTCATAATAATCCAAGATAAGTTTGACGTGTTTTAATATTACTTCTCCGACTCGTAAATGGTTCTTAATGTTCTAAGGGATATTTGGTGCAACCTTTCCAACAAAGAGAATATATATATGTGTGTGTGTGTGTGTGTGTGTATAATTAGAAAAGCATAGTTTATATACATAATTCATTTGTATTGAAAAAATTAAAAATGTATAGTCATACCAAATAGACTAAGAGCACGAGAAAAAGATATATTCTGAGGACATAATTCATTTTATTTTTTATTTATTTTTTTACTTTTGAACGACATAACTTATATACATAATTCATTTGTTTTTTTCATTTTATTTTATTTTTTTACTTTGATTTCATGTATATTTGTAAGTTTTAAAGAACTATTTTTTCCAAAATATGTAATGTTCAAATTGTCCCACTAATATACGTACTATCCACTATTGATAATCACTCATTATCTTCTTTTTTTTACTCTATTATTGTTATTTATATACCACAACTTGAAACTTATTTTTTCATTTGGTTGATTTTTTTTTTTTTGTACTTTAATTTTCTTTAACAGTTTTAGTATTGGTTAAAGTAAATGATCACTACCTTATTAACCGCAAAATGCGGTTGTGCTTTTACAGTTTTTTATTAATAATGAGCGGTTACCAATAGTAGTAAGTTATGTAACCTACCAATATACAAGAATTAAAGTGTAAAAAAAAAGGTAAAATAAAAAATATTCTCTCAAATAGAATCTGAAACCAAATTGAATTTTTTCCAATTAAAGATTCAATTTTATTTCAACTTTTATTAATACGTAGATTTTTAATGTTCTAGGGGATATTTGGTGACAATCTTTCCAATAAAATCTATAAAGGGGGAAGGGGAAGTAATTAGAAAGGCATAGTTTATATATACGTAATTCATTTGTATTGAAAAAATTAAAAATACAAGATCATACTAAATAGATTAAGAGCACCAGAAGAAGATATATTATAAATACATTATTCATTTTATTTTTTTATTTTTTACTTTAAAAAGGCATAGCTTATATATATAATTCATTTTTTTTCATTTTATTTTTTTTACTTTAATTTCATGTATATTAGTAAGTTTTATAGAACTATTTCTTTCAAAATATGTATTATTTAAACAGTCCCACTAACATACGTAACCGCCCACTATTGATAATCACCCATTATTGTTTTTTCAACCTATTATTGTTATCTATATACCACAACTTGAATCTTATTTTTTTCATTTTTTTAACTTTAATTTTCTTTAATCGTTTTAGATTGGTTAAAGTAACCGTCCACTACCTTATTAACCACAAAGTACGGTCGTGCTTGTACATTTTTTTTAATTAATAGTGGTAGTTACCAATAGTGGTAGGTTATATAGCCTACCAATATACATGGACTAAAGTAAAAAAAATAAAGTAAAATAAAAAAGATTATCTCAAATAGAATCTGAAACCAGATTGAATCTTTTCCAATTAAAGATTCAATTTTACTTATACTTTTATTAATACTTCATCCGTCTCACAAAGATATTTCCCTTTCATTTTTCACATAGATTAAGAGAACATAGTTAATGTTGTTGAAAATATAAAAGTTTAGAATATATTTCCTAACGTGCCATTTGGTTCACTATAAGTCTTTTTTATTGTTGATTACTATGCATAATAAATAGAAGTATTTTAGAAAACTAAAAAGTTAAATAAGAAAATGTGAATATAATTTGGGACAGATAAAAAAGAATATGAGAATATCTATTTGGGGCGGAGGGAGTATATGAATATAGATATATTCAGAAAGAATGCTTTTGCAGTTAATTGTTTGTATGAATAGTGGGTGATTACCAATAGTGGGCAGTTACCAATATTAGTTAATTTTTGTATCAGTAGTGAGCGGTTATCAATATTAGTCAATTTTTTATATTATTTATGGGCCATTATCAATAGAAGACAGTTATCAATTTTAATGGGATAAAATAAAATAAAGTAAAATAAAAAATATTCTTTCAAATAAAATCTGAAATAAAATTAAATCTTTTTCAATGGAAGATTCATTTTTAGCTCTACTTTTATTAATATATATACATTGAAAAATACGTCCAAACCTTTGAAATACATCAATAAACATTTGAGTACGGTGCTTTAAGTGCAAAGGGGACAAAAAAGTAATTTTTCATTCAATTGAAGAGGAATTCGTAACCCCATTCTCTCAATTCCCTCAGTGCGAATTTCTTCTAGGAAGAGTGTAATCTTGATTTTGTTCTCTTCTCCTAAAACTTCCAAGCAATTTTGATATGTTTCATTAATTTTGCTGGAGTTCAGTAAGAATCAGAAGATATTTTCTTGGATTTGACTCAGGTTATGAATATTTCATCAATTTCACATGTATTTGGTTTCATGTTTTCGTTAATTGATTTTGGTTAGATTTTTTTTTAATGTTTTTATGCAGTTTTCTATTGTAATTTTCTATGTATTTTGTCTTAGAAAATGGTGAATATTTTCGATACTGATCTAAAATCGATTATTTTCTTTCTTCACTGCACGCCGCTCGAGAATCTCGAAGATAAGCTGGAGTTTGTCCGTGTGGTACAGACACAACAATGGGCTAAAAGAGATGAAACAGTTGTTCGGTTGGGGCAAAATCGTATTATTCTTGCCATGAGATTTGCTAAACATTAAGGTTAGAAATATAGAGTCATCAAAGAAGCAGAGGCTTTAGTGAGTGCTGTGCAAGCTGCTGATCAATTCTTTTCACTTGAAAATCTTTATGGTTTAACCACATGGCGAAAGCTTTGAAGCTCAGTAAACAATAAGGTAAAATGTTGTTATCAATCTTCTCTTGTCTAATTTAAAATTCTGTTTCCAAGTCCTTTTAATTTGAAATTTTGAACACATGGGAAGGATTGGGAAGTTCTGCTTTAGTTGCTCTCAGCATGCTTGCGCTGATGAGTCTGAATAAATTTGCTACAAGGACAAATACATGCACCTCCTTGAGATGCAAGGTCATGCTCTATGGCAGAGATGTAAGAGTTTCTCACAAGCATAATTGATCATATGGTTATTGTTCTTTAGAATTGGATGTCATGTCGGCCAGGGGCAAAAGTTGGAGACAACTGAAATATTGTGAATGCATAACCTTGTAACAAAATTTTGTGGTTAGGGAGGATATGTGAGTGCCTGATAGTTTTAAGGAAGTAGAAATTCTTGAAATAATAATTTTCTTGTGTTTTTCTGTTTGAAATGGGGATTTTCACTTTCTATATGCATATAAAAATTGTGATTGTGGATAGGTGTACCAGGTTGGATTTTGCTTTCAGTGGACTACTGAAACTTCATGATTAAATTTGATAAATGGGAATTAGGCTATACACTTCTTCTTTTTCTTTTTTTTTTTTTTTTTTTTTTAAAGTTGAAAAATATGTGCAAAAATTTGGAATAGGCCGAAAAATTGGAGAATACGTTTGTTTAAGTAGCAAGGGGACAAAAAGATAAATTCCCATTTCAGTTGTAGAACAAACCCTACTATGTGATTCCTCTCTACGCTTTTGGCGATTTTCTTCTCCTAAACCAAGTGTAATCCATTTTGATCCTTTTTTAGTAGAAATTATCTCTAAAATCTCTGTTGTTTTCAATCTAAAGAAATGAAAAAGGCTTCGAAGGATGTCCCTAGACTTAGTCACGCTTTTCAACACTACATAAAGTGAATGTTTCCAATGAAAATGTGTTGAAACGGAAATGTAAAAACGAGAAAAAGTCTTCAAAATCTAAGAATTGAGCCAAACTTGTGTTTGTTATGAACTTCAGAGTGCAACTATATTGGGTAGTAGGATATTAGATTTTCCTTGCATTTATGAATTCCCTTAGAAATTTTGGTGAGAGTTAGGTTTATTTTTGAGTTTCATCATTCATTTTGATTACATGACAAGATTTTATTGTCATTTATCCACTTAGATAGAAAAGAGAGTAATTTCATATCATTATTATCATGCTAATTTATAAGTACTTAAACAAGAAAAAAGTCACACATGTTGTGATTTTTCCATCAAAAGTTCCATATATGTATGACTGGGTATGTAACTTTTGATGAAAAAATCACGACTTTTGTGACTTTTTTTTTGTTTCTTCTGTGACTTTTTATTTCTTCCTTTGTTACTTTTTCTGTGACCTTTTTTGTTTGATCTGTGACTTTTCCTTTTGACTTTTTTATTTTTGTTTCTTCCTCAGTATGCGACTTTATTTTATTTTATTCTTTTTTGAACTTTTTAGTTCTTCTGTGACTTTTGTTTGACTTTTCCTTGTGACTTTCTTATTTTTGTGACTTTGTTTTATTTCTTCCTGAAGTCTATGATTTTTTTATTTTTTCTATAGACAAATGAATTCTTTTTGTCACTTTTTGTAACTTTCTCATGTGACTTTCTTGTTTTTCAAAAATTCTTACTCTTCGAAAAAAGTTATGTTTAGTGTGACTTTGTTAGTAAAAGTCACAAAGCATTATTCACCAACTGGGTATGTAATTTTTGATGAAAAAAATCACAACTTTTGTGACTTTTTTTGTTTCTTTTGTGACTTTTTATTTCTTCCTTCATTACTTTTTTCTGTGATCTTTTTTGTTTGATTTGTGACTTTTCCTTTTGACTTTCTGATTTTTGTTTCTTCCTAAGTCTGCAACTTTATCTTATTTTAATTTTTTTTTAACTTTTTAGGTCTTCTGCGACTTTAAATCAAGAATACCACTTGTTGTGTCATGTTTGAGTACTGTAAATATGTAATACTATCTCACAATGACGTTGATGTTGAACATACTTCAACGTACTAGAAGGTATTGCATTTAATCATTTATCTGGTTTTTTAAATAAAAAAGTTATACAGTACGTGACTTTTCATGTGAATAAAGCACATCTATCAAATTAGTAAAAAATGATATTAGACAGTTTCCTTATGTGATTTTAACAAAAAAGAGTCATAAAAATATGATCATTAAATTTGGACAAGGTCACCACTTTAACGGTGACCGTAAGGCTTTGAGGAATGTGAAATAATATCTATACAACTTTTTAATGAATGTAACTTTTTATGTTAAAACCAATTGTAAGATATTACAAGATGTCAAAAGGTTTGTATGTGACTTTTTGTTAGGAAAAGTAGCATTGGATACGAGTTTTGTGTATGTAAAGCACCCCAATCAAATTAGATGAAGATGAGACCAAAGAATGTGAACATTGTGGAAATATTTTTACAATCCAAAAATTAACAAAATGGAAAAAGTTGAATCGTTCTCTAGGTGTTTATAAAGCAATCATAATAAGATGACGAAATTAACAAGATGATGCCAATCAAGTGTAGTGGAGATGCCTTGTGTACTAAGATCAACTTTCCCTTGCTGCATTAAAGTAGCTTCTTCGATTTCTTTTTTCTAACAACATAGACATTTAAAATCAAAGTTCTATGATATTCAGATGATTCATAACCATGTAAGAAACAAATAGGATTATAACACCAAAAGTGAGGGGGAAAGAGGGAAAGACAAAAGATACCTTAAGCATGTTCTCATTTGCATTTTTGTTAATCAGGTTTAATAGAAATGGAAAAATTACATATGGTGTAACTTTTTTGTAAGACAGTCACAAAGCAACCAAACTTGAGAGATTAAGCCGGTCAAGTTAGTTTAATAGAAATGCACTACATAAATTAAGTTTAGTTTGATTCCCCTTCTCCCACACCCCGCGCGACCCAAAAAAGAATAATAATAATAATAAGGAAATTCTTATACTTTGGAAAAGTTACATGTACTGTAACTTTTTAGTAAAAAAGTTACAAAGCAACCAAACTTCATAGATTAAATGTGTCAAGTTGTTTTAATAGAAATGTATTGCTTGAATTAAGTTTAGTTCTCCCCCACCCCCCAACAACAACACAAAAAAGGGTAAAATTCTTATACCTTGGAAAAATTATATGTAGTGTAATTTTTTAGTAAAAAAGTCACAAAGCAACCAACTTGTGTCAAGTTGTAATAGAAATGGAAAAGTTACATGTAGTGTAACTTTTATAGTAAAAAGATCACAAAGCAACTAAACTTGAGAGATTAAGTCAGTCAAGTTGCTTTAGTAGAAATGCACGACTTGAATTAAATTTAGTTTGGTTCCCCACTTCCCACGCTCACCCCCCTCCACTTCACTTCACCAATCTAGGGCATCTTGTGGTTCTCCATTAAATTTAGGGAGATCTGATTTGATTCCAAAATTTTCATCATTGTTGTGGTCAAATCTTGGCTGCCTTTCTGTAGGAAACATATTTCTTGGTCAAATGATTCATCTGATTGCTGAATTTGTGATTTTTGTTTGGTTGGGATGGGGGTTGATTTCTCATATTATTTCTTTGCTGATTGTAAATTGGTTCTCCCTCTTCTCCCTATTACAGAGATGAATGACACCTACCAGCCTACTTAAATCTAGAGCATAATTGGGCTATCTATTGCTGCAGATTCTGAAATTCTTCCCTAGAAAGTCCTCAACAACTCCATGCTTAGCCTTTCTAGGCGTTAACCTGTTGCTATTGTAAAAACTGGTCTTTGCAAGTGATGATACCACGAGCAAACTAGTTCTTAAAACAAGAGAAGAATCAAAATCAGATTACTCCAACACTATTGAGCCACAATTTCTTAGGGGATGTTTGATTCAATTTATGGTAGTTGATTTATAAAGAGAAATTATAAAGAGATAAATTGAGTGGTGTAGATTTAATAGAAATTTGAAATTTATGGTTATAAATGAGTAATTGTCAAATTAATTGTCAAATCAGTGGTAGGTGGGATTATAATGTGTTTTGATAAAGAGTATCAAACAAGGGCTTAATAAAAAACATGGAAAAGCCTTTAAGAAAAAATTCTAGATAAATACTTGTCTGATTAGTATTGAAAGGTGATGACAAAAAATGGCCCTTGCTTGAATCTCTATACTAGGTATTTCATTGAACATAAATTATAATTTTCATGTAGTCAAAACTAGTTCCAAAAATGGACTTGATTTTTAGTTATCCCAAAAGAATAATTGGCTAGTCTAGTCATATTCTTATACTACTGCCAATGTACGACTGATTTTTTTACTTAACTCCCTTCCTAGAAGTGCATAGTTAGCTGCACCACTGAAAGCACTGAATTTAATCAATCATGGACATTATGCCAGTAGTTTTTAATAACAAGAAAGCTTAACTTGAGGAAAATGCTAAAGATAGATGATTAAAGGAAACTGGAGTTGAAAAATTAGTACCATAGCAGTTGATTTCTTTAGAGGCAATAAACAGATGCATTAAACTTCCATGATTCCATCGAAAGCCATATTGCTTATATGGGAATGGATTTCTCATATAGTGGATGAGGAGTGATTCGATTATAGAATTTGGGATTTTAAGATTACAAAATTGTGAATTCTGATTGGTTGTGGGGTGCGCAAAATGAGGTTGAACAAATGAGTAAACAATTGGCGGGGAAGATTTGTAGATGTATACAGTATAGTCATTTTTGCAAAGGGAGATTTGGAGGAGAGAGAAGAAAAGAAGTTTTAGGAGAGGTTTGGATTGTTAGGAATAAAGCTTTTGTAGCTAGATTTATCTCGTATTCTACTAATAATTTGGCAAAAATTTAAAACCCATAGTTTCAGTGGCTCGGTTTCAATCATTTAATTATAGTTTCTCATAAAGCTTTCATAAATTTATAAACGCGGATTTATGAAGCGTATTGTGCTTGCTGTCGTTAATAAATCTTTTTTATTATAGCAATATCTCTATTGTATAAACCTAGTAAAAAAGGAACTTTTTCTGGTAGAGACACTTTTTACGACTATGTAATGTTGCCGTTTTTATGAAGTATTGTATTCTAAATACTATTTATAGATAGATCCTCGTAGAAGACCTTTAGCCGTTCAGAAGGACGTGCATCCAGAAATGAGGAGATTAATTATTGAGTGGTTATTTGAGGTTGCACAATACAATAAGCTTCTTGAAGATACAGTCTATATGGCAATTAGTTATATAGATAATCTTATCAAAAACTCGAATTAGAAGATTACAACTTCGGCCACTTGGTGCTACTTCATCACTAATTGCCTCGTAAGAATTATTTGTCATCTGGAAATATGTCTATCTTTTTTTTTTTTTTAATATAAATTTATATACCAATTTTTCATATGAGATGCATAACATGTGTCTAATGTGTAGGACATACCGTGGGCCTGGTCTTTCTATGGAAAATGTAATGTGCCATGACTTGCACTTTTATGTGGTTAAAGAGGTGATTCAAATAGAGCGTACTATCTTGAATACTCTTAACTATGAACTGGGGTACCTTACTGTGAATACATTTCTGAGGTACGCTAGTTTAATAAATTAAATTTTGAAAATTAACTTCAAATACATTATTATTTTATTATTTTTTTTTTTTTTTTTTTTGCTAATAGCATTTTAGGTATACCATTTTGTTAAAGATAATTTTTGAAATTAACTTCAATCTACATTGTTCTTTTGGCTAACATCGTTTGTTGTGTTGCGATAGGAGATTGAGTATTATTGCCCATGAAACTACCCCAAATCTGAGGTTAGATTCATTACTGAACTACCTTACAAAGATATGCCTAGTTGATTATACATTTCTTAGTTTCTTGCCTTCGAAAGTTGATGCTTCAGTTGTTTTCTTAGCAAGTTTTATACTTCAGTCTCAGCTGTATGCTTGGGTAAGCAGTTTTCACATGCTTTTTAATTCATTAAAATCAAGCTTTCGTGCTAGTTTATTTTCACTTTTTCTTGCTTGTAGAACTAGAGCCTGGAGCATATCTCAGGGTGCAAAGCCTTAAAAGCAAAAAGAATATGTTGAAATTATACTCCACTTGCACGTGAGAGATGAAAGACCTAATATTGAGAGTGTGTTGTTGAGGTCCAACAACAAAGAGGTAGATATCATATCTTATTTATTTTTTGTGGCGCATCTAATATTTTGTATTATTATGTGATTTCTTAACCACTTTGCTTTGTCTTACAGTTTAAATATGTATAGGGATACTCCCTTCAGCTAGACTTTTTCCTAGTTTTTATATTTTCATTTGACGAGCGGAATGTAGCATTAAATATCTTGAAGTAAGAAAACTTTTAAAGTTGATCTCATCTTTGTTTATATTTTTGTCAAAAAATGTATATGTGAGCTCCAGTACACTACATGTTGCGTTTCTATTTTCTTGTTTGAAAACTATACATTCGATGTGTTTGATTTAAAAACACGCAGCCCAAGAAATAGTGTCTCAGCCCTATTGTGTGAAAAACAAAGAGCCAACAAAATATATTTTTGAAACCAAGAACCTAAGAAGAGATATGGCTAATAATTCACAGAAAGATAGATAAACTTTACTTCTCAACTTCTTAAATGATCACAATCGACTAACTATAGTTAATCATTGAGGACTAAAATTAGGACAATAAAACACGAATTGTTGTCATCTCCTATGCATTTTTTCATAGAATCAGTGGTAACCCTCATAACAGAATCTTCAAGTATTTGTTGGACAATTTAGGAAAATTGCAAGCAGGTAAAATCATCCCAAAAAAATTCAAAACTCTTCATCCAAGAAATAAGGATCAACAGTAACATCCATAAATGAGAAAATTAGATGGCAAAGTTTGACAATACAATAACTGGAAAAGGGCAAACATAGGGCTTGTTTGATTAGCAAATAGATCATCACAGTAATAACTTAGTGCAACATGGAAGTAAATGGGTCAAAACATTTTGTTACAATTGATCTATAATGTTGGATTGTGTTAACTTGTGAATGCCTTTTTTGCTTTAGGGTCTTGCTTTCCTGGTATGTCAGTAGTTTTCAGTTGGAAAGTGTTTGTAATAGTTTTCTGAGGGATGTTGCCTTTACCTTCGTCAGAGGATGGGATGTAGTTTGGTCTCAAGAATTGGAAGTTTCGTATACCACCTTTCATAAGCTCTTTTATCGTATTAGTGCAATCAATTATCACCTTTCTGTGATATTTTCATTAATCCATCATTGAAATGTCAGAATAACAAAACCAATTGGGGCCGTAATTATTCTAATATTATGTATCTGTTCACAACCAAAAAGCCCAACCATCATCCGAAAAATTTAGCAGAAAAGGCCTTTCATCACATTGAGGGGGAAGAACAGAGATGAAAAATTGACCCACAAAATAGAGAAAAGAAGAATGTTATTTTTGCACTTACTTTTCTTTGTTGAAAAATTGACCCACAAAATAGAGAAAAGAAGAATGTTATTTTTGCACTTGCTTTTCTTTGTTGTCTCTACTGCCTATCTATCTTATCATTGTTAATATAGTATTCCTGTATGCATCTTGATTGTCTATGCTATGATTAGGCAATTTCCACTATCTTGCAAAGTTGGGAATATATTCTGCAATACTTGATGCTAGACAAAACCTAGAATCTACCCTATCTCTTTTAAGAGCTGTTCAGTGGGATTACGAAGAAGGGTATGTTCTAAGTGACCCCAAACTGACCTAGCTAATTGATAATGACAAGACAAAGATCAGCATCAATTAAGGGAAATAGCAGGACATGTTTTTGTCGTCGTCATTGTTGTGTTGGTGTGTGTATAAAGTTGTTGTGGATTGTGTGCTCTAATTTGCGTGCTTCAGGTTTTATTTTCATCATCTATGGAACAATCAGATTTGTGTCAGCATCAGTTACAGTAAGCATTTTCCCATCATTATCTGTAACATAGACAGAGCTTGTTCTCAGTAGCTTTATGAAAATTTTGATTTACGAAAGTTGATTTATTTGGGAGATGTGTGGTGCGAATCTAATGAAAGGTTAGTGGAAAGTGTGAATTTTTCCTTTTTTTTTTTTTTGGTGGAAGAGATTTGTGGTTGGTATTAAAGTTGATTTAGATAAAGCTTTCTAAAGCTCTACAGAAGAAACTCAAGTTTTTATCATTTTTTGTTTTCGATGAACCAGATTACCATAAGCTCTAGGATCTAAAGTAAAGAGCAGTTTTCTTGTAAATCGAATTGAATTTTTGTACCCCCAATTGACTAGTTGGATATGCTACATTGCTGGGGTATATATATAATTTGGTTGATTGAATATCAAATAATGGTTCTATTCATCTATTATAGTTCAGTATTCATGAACAGTATTGGATCACATTGTTTCAGTAAGGTCTTATGCTATATACTTTGAATCACAATGCATAATTTACAAATAGATTATAATCGTTGTTCAACTGTGATCGTGAATACATAGAGCATGATGATCAAAACTTTATCATTCATGTGTTGTATGTGTTTTTTAAATCCCATTTAAAATTTAATAATGTATTGTCTTGTTATTTGAATTGGGTACGTTGGAATTCGATTGTTTGTGCTTCACGAGGGCGATTGAAGTGAAGCAACAAGAATTGAAATGGAAAATACTATAGAACTACTCCCTTACACGTGAATGTGACTTCACTTTTTTGTTGGATAGAGCTGAAATCGTAGTACAAATGCACATATCACAATGACTGAGATTTTGATACAAGGTTATTGATTCGTCTGCACCGTGGTTGAGTTGATCCAACCAAGTGCAAGATTTGAGGTCAAGGATGTTTATATATTATTCTACCAAATTTTAGATGATATATAGCATTCTACCAAATATTAGATGACTTTTTTTGACATTCCACGTTAGTCTAAAATGTGAGAAACTAATGCATTCGAGTTACCATTTGTTAATGCTCACCAAGTTAGTGATTGTTTCAGAATTTATCGTGATAGTTTAGGTACAATGAGCGATGAAGTGCAAACATAAATTAATACAGAAATTTTGTTGGTTCCAAGAAGAAAGTAAGAAAATGGGTAAGTAGCATGTGGGGTCTATAAATTTAAGACTTTTGATGTGAAGGTTCCTAATTTTGGATCTCTACCAATGAGTTCCTGACTTTTCAGAAAATAACAATTTATACTACTTTCGTCACAAAAAATGGTCTAGATTTTCTTTTCCGTCTGTCTCAACATATGGTCTAGTTTCTTTTTAAAAAATAATTGAAATATTAGTTATTTTATATGTTCATATTTAATGTATATAGTTATCATAAAAATATAATTATTTAAGTTGAATAATTACTATATAGGATGGTTATTTCTACACTACTATTTTTACTAACTACATCACATGATAAATACATCACTTTCAAAACACTACTTTTATATATAAATCACAATTACTTTACCAATCTAACTATATATTTTAAAGTTAAAACAAAAAGAAAAATTAAATTAGCAAATCATACACCACACCCTTTCCCATTCATCAGCATCATCGTTCTACACAAACGCTTCCAGCAAACCGAGACCACAAGAGAAATTAAACTACTCTTTTCCATTCATCAGCATCATCGTTTTACATATACGATTTCACCAAACCGAGACCACAGAAGCAAAATTAAACTACTTATCTGAAGAGCTAAAGCTGGCATTAGGGACAGAAGTGGCAGCGTGGCAAGTAGATTTCATTACAGCACGGAAGGATTTTTCTCTCTTCCATTCTTCTAATCGAACGGGAAATCTCTCAGAGGGCTTTTTACAAATGTGGATATAGCCTTTTTTTGCTAATACCAACCAAGAACAAACAAAAAAGAGAAAAGAAAAGAAGAGAAACAAAATGGTGTTACAAGTATTCACACCTAATTTGATTTCTATTTCGCGTACCAATAAGAAAAAAAATCTAAAACAATAGATAAAGTATTCCACCATTTTTTCCTAATCCCAAAACAATATCTCTCTAATTTTGGACAATAAATACGTTTAACCTAACAACTACTTATATACATAAGATTCTTATTACCTACTTAATAAACATTTTTTAAAGTGATCCAAATTTGAAGTAGTCAAATGAAGTATATATTATTCACGCAGAATTGAAATAAAACCAAAATTTAAGTAGTAGAATTTAATGTCAAGAGAATATAACATTACGATATGAATACTTTGTGAAAAACATGTTTAATTGTTTTACATGTAATACAACGATAGATAACAACAATAGCAATAATTATAATTAAGTCTTACTTCTTGTTGACAATGAACTGTTTCAAAATTCATATCTCCACAAACACGATCATCTTCAACCATTTTTAAATTCGTTCATGAGGCTGCGAACTGCATCAAGCAAAGACTTCGAAAAAAATTGCATAAAATAAGTCCTCCTCCATAGATATGTTAGCTAATTTGCATGACATACTGAAAAAAAAAGAGAGAAGGGAAACTGAACGGTAAACACAAACTGGGATACGAAATTGCCAAGTTTTACTTGGAATTATATGCTTACTGGGAATTGGGGAAAAATGGGGGGAAGAACGTCCAATAATGAAGTGCAAAAATCTTGATTAAAAAATAATGAAAACAAGACTTTACCCAACGTTTGTGGCATGCATATGAATATTGATATCAATTTTGGATTCAATTTCAATAGGGTTTGTATTTTTCTCTTCCATTGCATAGAAACGTAAAAGGTGTTGGAGTTTTCAATTGTGGTGTATTAATGAAGTAAATTAGGTTACGGTTCTTATTTGTGGTGATTCTCGTGTATTTTTTTATATTAACTTTGTAGTGTATTTAAGAAAATAGGTTTATATAAAAAAAGGTTATTTAAGTCATTTAATCATTGGCTTTTTAGTAAATAAGAAAAAAATTCAAGATTGTTGTATGATTAGTAAAACGGGTGGTGTAGATATAACCACCATACTAAATAAAAGAGTATAATACGGAAATAATATTAAAATTTACTTTTTTAATACTATTAAATGAACTTTTCTTAATTTATGTGAAAAAAATAGGACCTTCTTTTAAATAGGACCATTTTTTTAGAACGGATGTATCATTTTGATGTAACATTGTCAAAATGGTGAAAGGTTTTGGTTTTCGCTTAGGACTTCGTGGGAGTGTAATGTATTTTTGTCCATGTATTTTAAGTCAATATGGGGAGTGCTTTTACCATTGTATTAAATAGTGACAAGTAACCGGACAAGTAACCTGATAAAGCAACGTAGCATAACTTAATGAATAAAGGTAAATCTATATATTAATTAAATGAAAGGAGCTGCGACTCCTTTGAACCGAGAGTTTTTCAGCCAAAAAATCTGTTAGCAGGATCTTTTTAGACAAGTTTATTTCATATTGCGGTAACTTCCGTGGTATTTTGAATTTTTCAATTTTTTAAAAAAAAAAATTTATTCACTTTTACCTTATCCATTCACTATTTTGAAATAAGATTCACTATTAAACTTAATAAATAATAGATAATTATCATCATTTACTTGTTTAAATTATCATCTTGAAATTTGTAGTTCATAATTCATAAAAATTAAACATATATATCGTTAGTTTAAGTTAATTGAAAAATATAATTGTAATTTTTTCTTAATTTTTCCATATATAAATGAATATTAATAATTACGACTATTTTATATATGACTATTTTTATGTATTATTAATTAATTTATATGATCTTTATTATTTTCGAATGAGAAATATTTTTACAGTTCACTTAACTGCCCAACTAGCAATTATTTCGTAAAATGTCATTTATCTAAATTAGTGCTAAAAAATAAAATGATATTTATTTGGGAACAATCGGGCTAAAATTTATTGTAAACTGAAGTTACTTTAAGATGACAAGAAAAAAAATTTACATTTTGGTTGATGTTAAAAATGCTAAAAATTAATTATTCTTTATTAGATAACGTAACCTTATAAATTTCACCATACAAAGAAAATTATAAAATTTTGTATTATTTAATTTTTTAAATAATTTGACATGTATTCTTTTCGTGTAACGTACGAGTGAGAATCTAGTTGAATTTTAAAATAAAGTATGAGAGTAAATTTAGCAATCAAAAGTTTCCACCTTGATCCATATTTTTCAGGGAAAATATATTGACACTAATGTAGACATTAATATATATATATATATATATATATAAAAGAGAAGGACTGACACCATATTTTTATACAGATCTGATCACGCAAAATTTGGAATAATGTTTGGAAATTTTGATATCATCTCTATTTTCTCTCTTATTTCAATTCAACTCTCTCTCTCTCTTCTTTTTTTTTAAGGTAGGATTTTTTCTAGATTTAGTCATATATACAACCACGTGTATGATGAGGATTGTCTTTCCGTGTTTAACCAATTCGATGTGCCATGTTGGAGTTAGGCTCAATTTTCTTCTTTTTCTTTTTTTTTTTTTTTAAATGGTTAGAATGTGGATCGACATCGTCTGGATCCAGAATTTTAATTTTGGTGGTAAACGTAATATCGTGTGGTTGATTCATTCCTTAGATTAATGGATTATATCTTGATTGTTAATATTGGTTCATAATTATAATTCCGGTATATGCTTATTACATTTATTTTTAATTTTTATTACTAAGGTAAATCCATATCCATATATCTCTAAATTGTGTAATTGATATTTTTCTTCACTTATATATTTATGTATTGTCCCTTTCCTTTTGAAATCTCCAGTTTTTTTGAGTGTTCATTGAATAGTTGATGCCTCTATTTAGTGACAAAATAATCACCATTTTGTATACGGATTATTCTTTGGTTTTGGCGTTCACTTGCAGGGTTGAATGGAGAATGGCAGAATGGATCATCTGCTATTTTGGATTTTCTTTTTATTTGAGGAATGAAATTAGTTCTAGCTACTTGGCAAATAAGATTTTAAATTTGACAAAATGGGTAAATCGATGGTAAGTTTTTCTTGCAGGGGAATAGTACTGGGTTTTTTGGAGGCATTATTCATTGTAATGCTCTAATGGCTAGGGAATCCCCTCTTGTTGTAGCACGTCCAATACACCACAGAGTCATAGACGTAATTCTTAATCTACATTGAGATTTCATGATTAGAAATAGAGTTGTCTTAAAGTGGGGAAAGAATTGAAGCCATTTATCTTGGCACATCCTTCAGCTAAGAGTTAATTGCACTTGCAGATGGCTGTTGCATGGTTTAAAATAATGGAGAATGCGGTTCTAATATAATTGTATAATTTTACCCCTCTTTTCAATTTATCTTCTTTATTATCTTTAAAAAAAAAAGGGGGAATGCAAACAATCCTTTTTTTTAGATTAAAAAAAGGGATTGCCCAATCATATCTCTTCCTGTTATTGTTTGTGGATTGAAACTTTCAGGTTTTGGTTACTTTTTGCCTATGCTCTTGGTGTTGGAATTGATGTCCAATGTCCAATTAGTTGTACCGGGTCTAATCGAGCTGAATTAATTAAAAAGATTAATTAATTGAACCGTTCAGTTGTAGGCCCATAGAAGCCCAGTAAGACTAGGGTTTTGTATCCTACAAATATATATAGACGTATTGTGTTTAGGGTTTTAGATAGAGAATTGGAGAAAATTCATATGACAAACTTTACACGATAAGATCATGGATATTCTTTCGACTTCTTGCTAGCATATGAAGTTGATAGAACCCTAAACATACGCCCATAATTCCGCTTCAAAGTTGTTCGTTGTTGTGGAGTTCCAAATCCATTTTTGCCGTGTAGATTATCGTTAGAGGCTGGACAATTGGACAACTATGGTGACAAGCATTGCTCCAACGGTCGATCATGATGTCATCAAAGAGGTATTTTCTATCACGAATTCTTTTGAAGTACAAGGTCGATCCTAGAGATCGGAAGCATAGGAATTGAATGTTTATTTAATTTTCCGCTGTGTATATATTATTCAATTCCTAACAGTGGTATTAGTGCCAACCTTGTAGCTTGTTAAAATTTGTTTCCTTTGATGAAGAGAACGATAATTGTTATTGTTGTATATTAATTTGATACATGGTGTTGAGAATTAAAAATTACATAGTCGCAACACCAAATATATTTTGGGTTTTGGTGACTAATGGCAAATTTGATCTGGATATAGAATGACAGTATGGATGTTAGCCGAAAATTGTCCGCCGGAAATTGTTCGCTTGAGAGGCTGCTATTTTTTATTGAGAACAGAATGTGATATCTCAAGCCACTACCCAAAAAAAATGTGGAAACATGACGTGGATGTGCGGCAGCCACCTAGCAGCGCGACACAAAGGCAGATTGTTGTGCTGCTGCAGCAGTCGCGCAGCAACATAAGATTTTCCGGTGCCCAGTGCATCGGCCAGCAATCCCCCGTGTTTCTGACATGTACAGAGAGGTCCATGTAATTTCTGAAATTGCATGGATAGTCCTCTAAGTTTTCATATTTTTTGAATTTGACAAATTGGTTTATGGGGTTCGAATTACAACTTAAAATTTTTAAAATTTTAGAAAATTTTCAATTGAGTCAATATTTAAATTTCGTAAAAAATTTTGTTTTGCCAAAATAATTTATTTGGATAAAAGTTGAATTTTGAGATCGCTCAAATTGTGATTTTAACCCTAAACCTTTCCAAAACTTATATCAAAGTATGACTTCGGTATTGGCAACAAAAGAAAGAGTTATTTTGTGGTCATCCCCAATTGCTAATAAAGTTAGTTAATTAATACAATTAATTGATTGGCATTGTTGATACGAAATTACGTGATTAATTAGATTAATTATTAATTTCGATTGGTCTGTTCCATCTTGTCTAAATTGGTTTAGACTATTATTGTCAATTTCAAATCTAGAAATTGATATGATAATTAATATGTGATATTAATTGAATGGATTTAATGGATTATTATAGACTTGAACCATATGATTGGTTGCAATAAACTAGTATAGGATACTAGCTATGGTTGTTTGGTTAATTTATTTTATCCTTTCTTGTTTCAGAAATAACAAGACAAATAGTATATGATACAAATTGGAAATAGGAAAATTGGAGAATATTTGCATTTAACATTAGATGGTCAAATGTGATATCTCCTAAAATTAAACATCTAGTCTTCTTAATGGCTCAAGAAGATTGGGTAGGAGTAATCCATAATGATCCACACTTATTAATTATGTATAGTTAATTACATGTTGGATGTTATTACTATACATGATTGAGATGAGACGGATCCTTTAATTAAAATATTAAATTCGTATTAAATGTTGATACATGCCTTCCACTATTATAGTGAAAACTGAGAGTACATTACTGATGTCAGCTTGTTGAGTCACTTAAGGGTGCTCGTTTGTGGACATGCTTTTCACTATGAAGCATTTGATGTTTCTGAATTGTGGGTCGAATTTAACTAAGATTTTATTTTTTGTTGAGTCACTCGAGGAAATAAAATTTTAGAGGCGTGTCAAGTAAATTATATAAGATATACGTGACAATTAGTTGTCTACTTGATGATCTAGGAATCACATGGAGATTTGACTCATAGTGTATATGTCTGAATGTTTTATTGGGATTTGTTGAGTGAGTCAAGGTTCTAATGAAGCAAATGAGATCCTAGCCCACTAAAAATTCAAATAAATTTCAATAATTAATGCAAAGGGATCATTAATTCAGTGGGAGCATAATTAATTTAATAAAAGTCCTTGTCAACTTAATTTACATCATCATTAATTTTGTTCTATTTTGTCATCACATATTTTTCCTAATAAGTATATTTGTAAATTTAATTGGTATATTAGATGTCAATAAAATTTTCCAGGCCAAATTTATAGAACTAACATGATAATGAGTGATACTTGCCATTATGAGTTGTAAATATTTCATGTGGATACAGAGATTTATACTGTTTCTATTCATTTTAAAGAGTTGAATGATGAACTATATTGAGCAATATAAACTCTAAATGTTGTTCAGAAGCACAATGGAAAAATGAGCTAAATATTGACTTAGTTATATAATTTTTATCTGATAGCTCATCACAATTTATTGTAAATTGAGATACATGAATTAGATTCATACTACCCATTTGACTGTTTGATATGCTAAAACTATTGAACTTATCATCAATGTGATATAAAAGCAAGACCATTGAAGCCTTTAACGGTACTTAAAGGTAGTTTTGATGGAACTTTAAGAAAGATTCTAGATGGTCAGTAATACAATTAAAGTGTATAAAGACATATGCCATAAACCAATGATCTTTGTAGCGACAAAGAACATTATAATAAAAACTATAAGGCATATATAATCATCATCTTGGAAAGAAAGAAATCTTAGAGAAGATCTTACAGTAAGATGAGAGTGATAAGATTGGTATTAGACACTGGATATTGATCCCATACTTTTTGAAATATGAATGAGACTGAAATAGAGTAGATCACTGCTGACTGGAAAAATATGACCTATAGTAGGAAATGAAGACAACTGTTGCTCCATTTTAAACCTATTGTCTACCTTTACCTTTTTGTTTTGTTTTAGGATAAGAATATTGATATTATGATCGAGTTCTTATGAAGAACATTATTTCTGATTCATGTTTAGACATGAATAGTTGTTCCACTGAGATTGAGGATAATGATTATTCTTGATTATGGAATCTACTAGAGAAATAAGTCCTAATCCATATTGATTTATTTGGACAAAAGTCTACAAATATCAGGTATAGTTTTTTTTTTTCTTTTTTTATTTTGTCAAGTTCAATGATGACTATATTAGATATGGTCTCATATACTTGATCAAGTTTATACATGAAAGTTTTGAAATGTTCAAAAGGTTCAAGCTAGAAACGTAGAGCTATTTGCAAAGATATTCTAGCACTTAGATATGATCAGAGTAAAAAATATTGAAAGGGCATAATTGATTATCTAAAGAAAGTAAGATTCTCTTGTAGTGAATTCTTATAAATACACCATTCTATAATAGTGTATTCGAGGGGAATTTGTGCATATTAGATGTTACAATTTCATATGCCAAACAGTCCTTTCAAAATTGTTTTGAGATATGCAATAGAGATTGTATATTACACACTAAAACGTGTTCCATCTAAGTCACTTGATGAAACTTAAAGTTATTTTAGGTAATAACACTTTTAAAGGTGTGAAATATTTATTTGTGAATTATCCAATAGGAGTTGTTGGACATGATTATACTCCACATTTAAGATGAATGTCATCTTATGTTGTATTCTTAGAGAAATTGTTTATTCTAAGAAAATAGTGAGAGTGATTCTTGAAGGGGTTCAAGAAACCACAAAATAAATTGATCGACTGGATGTACTAGTGGATGTACTTCATTTGATGAGGTGTAAACTGGTAATAAGAAAATAGTTCCTAAGAACACATCATCTCCGTGTAGACTGGGTAGGGGAATTCATCTAGTTAAGGATATGATAGTGTGATTTTTAATATTAGATCGATAATTAAAGGTGATAAACCTACATTTTACTTAAAATAAAAGGTTAAATTGTTGACTTAGAATGTAAGATTTGATGCAATAGAATTCATTGTGAGCTCCTTGAAAACCAAAATGTGGACTTTGGTTGACTTGTCAGAATAGGTAAGACCTATATGTTGTAAATTTGTTTACAACTAAGAGGTTTACTTGGATGGTAATGCTCATGTTAAAAGGACAAAATTGGTAGTGGAGGTCAAAATCAAAGACAATAGTTGACTTTGACAAAACTTCTTATATATAATCATGTCTGTGTTAAATTTGAATTTTTGATACTAAAGTAGCATATTTTGAGATTTGAAAAATGGATGTCAAAATTATATTCCTCTATGGGAAATTTAATAAGGATTTATATGATACAATCTGAAAATTTTTGAATCCATAAAGTCAAATTGAATATTAATCAAACTTCAGATGAGTTGAAACTTTTATTTTGGTAAGATAATCAAAGTGTTTGATTCTCTCAAGAATGAAGAGGAAGTGTGTACAACAAGTTAGTGGGAGTTAGACCGTGTTCATAATATTGTATAGGGATACATATTATTGAAACATAATATCCCTATATATAAACAGAAAATCCAAATCTTTTCTCTACATGGAATTTGAGAGAGGTAGCATGCATATTTGGGATGTAGATCTATAGATATAGATCTAAAAGTGTACTTGACCTATCCAAATCTATGTACGTAGATAAAATTCTTAAGTAGATTTTGTATGAAATAGTCTATGTGAGGACTTTGTCCGATATGGATGGCATTACTTTCTCAAAAGAAGTATTATAGAACACATGTTGGGAAAGACTGCGTAGATAAAATTCATTATACTATTACAACATAATCTATCTAGTATGCAATGCTATATACTGGACCAAATGTTTCACATGTTTTGAGAGTTTAAAGCAGATTCCAGGTGAATTCTGCTTGGAAACATCTTATAGCGATCATGAACATTCTTAAACGCCTGAGAAGCACTTGAAGATATGTTTTTGAATTATGGAAAAATATGAACTAAGAGTTTGTGGATTTATTGATGTTAGTTTTCAGTCTTAAAAAACTAAAGAAATATCCCTATCTGGAAAGCATTTACTCATAATAGTAGTGTGATCAACTGGAAAAATTTTCTTATAGGTACAACTACTGGTTCAAATATTAAGCATTATACATAGCTACTTTGGAAGTAGTAAATGAAGTGATTTAGATTGTAAAGTTCATAACTGAACTTGAATTTGTTCCTGACATTGTTGATCCAATAGATATTGTGATAACAATGGAGCGATCACACAAACAAAGGAAATTTGGGTCTCATCAGCGATTTAAATGTGTTTTGAGGTAGTATATCTCTTGGGAAGAAACGATACAAAGTGATAGGGAGATTGAACGAATCCATCTAAACATACAAGAGACCTTATGACAGTTGTTGTCATAGCATGATGGTCATGATAAATCTATATGTATTAGATATAATAGATGTTGGATCGATTTGTATTGGATTCTGGTGTTGCAATCTTTATTGGACATTGATGTGCATAAACACCTATTAATTGATGTATTCAAGTGGCAGATCTATTATTGAGATAAAAGTTATCTTGTAAAATAATAGAGTCCGTATAATAAGATTATAGTAACTTATTAATCACAAGGAATTGTGATTGTGAGATCTTAAAATATCCCTTCTCAATGTAATAATGAGATAGGGGTATCATTATTGTAGATAGACTAGCATGTGTCGTATTTCTTTCTTATGAAGAAAGTAACGGATGTCACGAGTTGGAATGTAGGGACATTTGAATAGACACATGGATGCACTGTTAGTTGAACATATATTGGATGACCCGCCTAGAGATATCACCTGGTAAATTATCCAAACATCAATGGTTGATCTCTAATAGACGGTTGTGGAATTGGTCTTTGACTTGAGGGTACCATAGAATCTTATGTAATGATTGTTATACTTAGTCAGGCATTAGATATGAGACTCTAGCCATGAGTTATCAGGAAAATGCCGTACAAGTATAATGAAAGTTGCATGAACGTTGTGAGTATCCAAGATGAGGATTCATCACTCCTGAATAATTGGAGATTATAACCTGCTTTTCACCTACTTTGGTTGATATAAATTCCTCGGCCAGGGTGAAATGCGTTGAAAAGGTTTCATCATAACTTGGTTTGATCAACAAAGAATTGAGGTGAATAACATAATCGGTTGCTATGAGATTGATATGTTTCCATATCTTTTAACCAGTTGGGTTATATTGATGAAGAGATTATATTTTCACAGTAACCGTACATAACAAGGCCTGTCATACCACATGACTTTCCTGTCAGATGAGTTGCCTTGACACATTGTTAGATGTCAATCTTAAACGGCGACGTGAACTGATCGATCTGGGTAAATTAATGATAAGTTAAAATATGGATTTTAGTTTGTCTTATTCTAATTGGATTAGAATAATAATATCACGACATTTGCCATCGTGAGTGGACGCCTAATGGGTCATACACAAAGGTAAGAGTTAGTAATTTGGAATGGACCTTGTCCAAGTGGGAGATTGTTGGAATTGATGTCCAAGGTCCAATTAGTTGGACTCGGTCTAATCGGGCTAAATTAATTAATAAGATTAATTAATTGAAACATTCAGTTTTAGGCCCATGGAAGCCCCGTAAGACTAGGATTTTATATCCTAAGTATTGCAGGTTATATTGAATCATCAATCATCTGGTGGAGAAGTCCTTTGTATTGAAGGATCTTATTGTTCGTCTGGATAAAGATAATAAGATCAAACTGGAAACAGGTGAAAAATCACCTACAAATTGTTCAATGGTCTCTTTTGGATCATTTGATCCAATCCCAATTTTTGAGGATCAATCCTTGCTTCCATTAACCTATGGTTTTGAAAAATCTATTTCTGAACTAGTGGTGTCTAGACCTAATCTTCATAATTGTGCTCATCAAGTGGAACTCAAAGTAGATGGAGAAGTAACAATCGTCTACATCTACCTAGAAGTGGAAAGGACAAGTCTTTATCTTCCAACATTCTATGAAATAATGATCGATGATATAGATATTTAGGATTACCAATGCCGGGGGTAGAAAGTTCTAATGTCCAATCCACTAAAGAGATACCAATGGATGATAGTCAAGAGGCATGGAAAGTCGTAACAAGACGACTTCAAAAAAACTTCAAAGTTTGCAAAGCCATGTATCAAAAATGAAAATCTAAAGCCGAAGAAAAGGCCAAGAAGTTATCGAAAGAAGAAATCCCATGCGAAAGTAAGGGTATCCAAAATATTACAAGAAGTTCCAAGTCCTAAAACCTTAGGGGAATATTTTCCTAAAGGTTTCTTTGATGGAGAATACTTCTATTCTAATGTGATAAATGTTAAGGGAGAGAATAAATCTCACAACAAGAAGACTGATCATATATCCTTGGTTGCGGCAATTGATTGATCCGAAGAAGTATCTAAGAAAGTACTTCAAGTATGCAACTCGCTAAGATTGCATGGCTACTATCACTCTAAGTGATGATGACCTACAAATGAGTTCTTGTTTTTATAAATGGCCACTATACGTTAGTGGTTATATGCGAGATTGCAAATTTTGTCACATAATGGTTGATTGTGGGTAAGCCATAAATATCATACCAATTCATATAATGACGAAGATCGGATTAAGTAAATGCGATTTGGCCAAAAGCAAAATCATGATATAAGGATTCAACAGAAAGGTCAAGAAGCTATTGGAATGATCCGTTTGAAAATGCGAATGGGAGAATTGATCTCTTCAGTACTCTTCCATGTTATCGATGCCAAAAAGTCATATTAGTTATTACTCGAACTTGTTTGGCTGTATGAAACTAGAGCAGTAGCTTCTAAGTGACATCAACAAATACTGTTAGACGGAGAAGTTAAATGTGTAATAACTATGACCAAACCATTCACTAAAGAGGAAATTTACTTTGCAGAAGATAAATTTTAACTGGAGAATGATGTTTGAACTCAAAGAAAATATAGAATTTGACTATCAGCCTCCTACAGGAAAGTGAAAAATGTTCGAAGGAGAGTATTCTAAGACTTCTCGTACTTCATCAACAGATCCCAAGGGATTGACTTTTCCGATGCCTCACATTTTGAAGTTAATTATGTCTTATAAACTTGTTAAGAGTTCAAAGACTAATAACACTGTGGTAAAAGTGCCAATCATATGCAAGCTTACAATATCTAGATCATCAAAAAATGATACTCCTGGTTCAAAGGTACTTGAACAACCAAAGCAGATACTTAGATGATGTTACAATCCTCGAGTTCAAAAATTGCTTGAAAATACTAGATATGAAAAAAGCAAGCCCCGAAAGTTAGGGGAACTTGATGCAGTCCTTTCTAGTGGGCATACTACTTTAGATAAGAGATATGGGTTAGGGTATAACCTAGATTCTCCAAAACAACCCAAGGTCAAGAAGGCTTCTGCAAATCCATTTATGATCTAAATTTTTGAAGTTCCCAAGGAAAAGAAGAAAGAAGAACGAACTTCAATCTTCGATTAGATTCAAAATAAGGAAGCCAGAGTCTCTGTGTTTGAGAGACTAAATGTCGATCCTTGTGCTTCATCAAAATCCAAAGGTAAATCATCTATATTCCAAAGCCAAGGTGATGATCCTTCTCATCTAAGCAAAAACGTGGCAATGCATTTGTTAAATCTAAGCCTTCTCAAAGACAATCTGTATTCTCCAGTCTTGGAGTTAAAACTTCTGATCAAAATTTAAAACCTCAACGATCAAGAAAAAGACGTAAGAATAGAAAGGTTGATTTGATGCAGGAAGAGATAATGATCAAGAGACATTTTAAGTCAATCACGTCGCTTTTGAGAAAGCATCAAATTTAGAAACTGAATCAAACTCCACTACAACAGATGAATCTGAACCAGCTCCACCAATATTTGCCGGACTCCGACACGAGTTACTCCTTATGTTTTGGTGTATGGGTTGGAAGCTATATTACCTCGGAGTGTCAAATTTGTAACTACAGATTGCCATTGAGGAGGAAGTTACTATGGAAGAAAATATCTATCTTTGACTCGAGGAGCTAGAAGCCTTGTATGAGAAGAGACTAGAGGCATAGATACATCTTGAACTATCCAGCTTAGATGGCAAAGTCTTTCAATAAAAAGGTGAAGCCAAAATCATTCCAAGTTGGAAATCTAGTGCTCTCAGTCTGAAGGCCAATCATCATCTCTACAAAAATAGGGGGCAAATTCTAGCCTAAATATGATGGTCTATTTGTTGTCACTCATGTCTTCACAAATGGAGCATACAAGATTATCGACAAGGTTGGATTTCAAATCGAGCCAATCAACGGGAAATCTTGAAGCGTTTTAACGCTTAAAAGTTTTATTCTTATTACTTTCTTTGTTATGAAAAAAAATCCCATTGTATTGCTCCTAGCCCGCAAAAGGATAAATTGTGAACTGCTAAAATTAAAACCAAAACTTTAAAAAAAAAGTCCTTACAAATGAACTACGTTTTGATTTAATCCCTTTCAAGGGTACTTAGGCAGCTTGCCAAAAAAAATTGCTAATCCAAGTTCAGTCAAAATATAATTTAAAAAAAAAAGAATTTGTTCTCTAACTAATTGTTGTGTAAAGTGAAATAAAAGAATGAATTTCATTGATGTTTTAATTAAAATTAATTCAAGCTTCACAAGTTGAAAATAAAAAAAATATAAGTACAAAGGATCAAATTTTGGTTGCCAAGCCTTTCTTCTGCAAGGACCCTTTGATCCTCCTTAATTGCCTTTTCTTCATTGGCATTTCTAGTTTGCATTTGCTTTAAAGGAACTAGTACACCTTCATTTTTTCATTTTCTTCAGAGTTGATTTGGATTTATTGTGAAGCTGGTCAATCTTGGCATTCAACGTAGAAGTAATTATTTGTTCCGCTTCTAATTGATCTTCCAATTCCTTCACTTGCTTTGCCTTTTCTACTACTAGAAAACTCCCCATTACTTGTTGCCTTCTTGACATGTGAGCATCAAACCTCTGCATAAAGGTGTCTACCTAATTAATGAAAGGTTGTGGATCACTATGAAATAAACCAGAACTGACTTTAGTAATTGCTTGACCATTGTCATTCTACCAAGCCAGAAGGCCGTACAAATCATCCTCCAAAGCCTTTTTGCGCTTATTCCAAATATAAAAGATTGAGGCTTCTCAAAAAGCCTCTTTCAAAAGAATGTTGTCCTCGGTTGACTTTGATAGAAGTCCAGACATTGAGGAACCTACTGGCGCGATGCCATTGCAGCTAAAGATAAAGAAGAAACAATAGTAGTATTCTTTGAGATGAGTGCCACTAAAGTCTCTTGTACTGCTTAAGGGGTATTAACTCTTGAAGTCTCAGAGTTTACTTCGGCCTCACCATCAGAAATATCCTCTACTTCTGGGTTTAAGAGCCAGAATGCCTTCTCTAAGAACTATCTCTTCAATTCCTTTAAGTGCACCAATTATTTTTGGGTCATCTGCTTGATCTTTTGAAGATGCCCTATTTTCTAGAAGTTCTAAATTAACAGGAATTGCTGGGAAAATTGCAAAGAAAAAAATCATTTAAGCACAAAAAAAAAGGAGAAAACAAGCACACTAAGAAGAGACATTGAAAGTTCATTGCATTACAATGAATAAATACCTAAATTCCTCATTTGATGTTGACATGTCCAATTGTTCACCTCCTGAAGGCACATCATAAAAACTCAAATCAATCTTTAAAGTTCCAGGATTGACCTTCTTCACTTGCTTAATTTTGCAAATTTGAGTAATGAAGACCTGAAATTACAAATTTGGTACATCATGTACTATACAAAAAATTGATATAAAGATTAAACAAAAAAAAGAAATAATAAGAACATTATTAAACAGAATTGCTACATTCTGGGATTATCTCCACTTTAAAGCTGGTGTAGATGATTTTTCCATTGGTTTTGGGTGGAAGCAATGGCTGCTTGGCTAAAAGAAATCTTAAGTTTTTTTTTTCGAGCCTTCCTCACTTGTAAAAGTTATTGCTTTTTTACAAGAGACTTCTGTAGGGACCTCAATAGGAAGGTTTAGCTCTTGAGTTTGTCCTTCTTCTCCTGGTCTCATTGACCAAGGACAAAGTTAGAGCTTCACTCATGACAAAAGCTGCACTAGGATATTTTTGAAACCTAGTAGTATATAGGTTTTCCACCAATACTGATAAACGTCATCGGTGTAAAATTGTTTGTTTGGAACATACTTTAGAACAATGAATACTGATCCACTTCCAGTCTGGCTCAGAGATAAACATGCTCGATAAAGGTTAATGTAGTTGGTATCAAGAGTCAATTTCAGTGGACAGCCTAGAATTCTTCGCCTGAAGCCAAGTTTCTTGCAAATCTATAAGGATTATATGCTTCAAGAATGAAGAGAGCAGGCTTCGGATGGTAGGAAACA
>CAVNYN010202673.1:0-33556 GCA_963692815.1 Nyctanthes arbor-tristis | reverse complement strand
ACACTGTAAAGCCCAATGAGATGCGACAACCACTAATTTCAGGTAGACAATCAAGCAGGCTTCCAATTTTAACAGTAAAAAACAATTAACCACTAAATGTGGAAGTTTGAGGGACAACAACCAAGTTCAAAAATATTCTCAATAGCCTTATTTCAAATATTAGTACAACAAATTAGACACAGCAGGTGAAAAGAGTGCCCATCACAGCTAAGATCAATAACCTCACCAGAACTACTACATTATACAAAATAGTAAAAGTTTTGCCTCGGAAAAGACATAACTAGATATTAAGAACCTCAATCAGAAATCGTGATCCGTGAAAATATTGAAGTAAAGAGACAACATTGCGAAAACAAAAATCTGCAATGGTGATACAGAAGAAAGCTTGCGTACCAGACTGCTGTAGAAACTGGAAGATAAAGGTGCACATTGTACACAATTGCAGGGAACCCACAATAGATCACTTCCGGCATCCAATGCAACAAGAAAAGAAACATTTGGAGTGCCTATGTCAATCCACATATAATGTAACCTGTTTAAGGTGAAAGTGCATAAGCTAAACTACTGAAGACACTAGATCCACAATGTTATATCCAAGAGTCTCTTGGCAGATAAAGACAGGTCCATGGGCAAGACATGTTGAGTATTCCTTTCTACAATTTCCCGAAAGTAAGAACGTGGTCTCAAGGTTTAATTCTAAATTCGTACAAGCACATTTTAAAAATTAGCAAAGGTTAGGCATTTTCCAGTCACTAGGTGTCACTCTTATTACCTCTGATATGTTAACATAGATGCAATTATCATCACCTTTATCAATTAAATCTAGCCATAATCACTATCAAATTCAGTTTTTTTCTCAAACAATTCAGAAATATTTTACAATAATTAGAAGCTTTACCCACTTGCGGAATAGTCCAACCAAATCTCCTATCAACTCTATTGATTGTATAAATGCTTGAGAAAGAAAAAGAATAGGAAGGGGAGAGGAGGAAAGAAAAGATAATGTGACAAACAAACAAACAAATAAACAAAGAAACATTCAAGAGACAGAGAGAGAGAGAGAGAAGGTAACCATCCAAAGTCATTCCCGAGGGGTAAGGTAGCGCTGCCTCTGGAAGGAGAGAGGAACTGGAACTGAGATTTAAGCTTCAGCTTCTGCCGCTGGATATCATTGCTCAACAGCCGCCGATAATATTCCAAACTCCGATGCTGCGGCCACGCATCACCGCCTCCACCCCTTTCACCGATTTCTACTCCATTTCTGGAAAACCTAGCGCCCTTTGCTTCATCCGAAAACCTATGCACTAGCTTTGCCGAATATAAAGCATTCTCTGATACGCCATAATTAATATACAAAATAAACAGTAAATCGAGCAAAATTAACCTAACCTCCATTCAAATTCAAAGAAAAGAATGCGAGAACAAAGTATGTATAACAATATGTAACAAAACTATCTCTATATGTGCGTCTCCTTGGGTATCTATACAGCTGAAGGAAGAATGGATGAAAAATGTGTATATATGAGAGATAAAGCAATACGACAGCTGAAGAGAGGGCAATGTGCTAAAATGCGCAGGGGTGTGAGGGTAATGGTAAAGGTGATAGTTCCAGACTTGCAATGTCTGGAAGTCTGGGAGGCAACTGGAGTGAAGAAGAAGATGCGATCAGGCGTGGGGTGATTTTAGTGATCGAAAAGTAAAATAGTACTGGTCTGTTTGGTCACACGTTTATAGTGGCTTTAGTGATTTTTTTTTTTTTTGGCTTTAGTTTTTGTCCGTCTTATTCATTTATTTATTTATTTTTAATTTTAAACCAACTAAATTACACGAATAATAATATTTGAGGGTGGCCAATAAATAATTTTCACAGTTTTTTTTAATCCTCTCTCTTTTTTTGTGACGGAATAAAAGCTTATTTCATTGAATTATTAATTGTAATGCAATGTTTGGTCAATGGTTAAAAGTTCAAAAGAATTTTGATAAGCGACAGAGTAGTTTGTAATCTATATATTAATACCAATCACTTATTTCAAGTTTCAAGTTTAGACACGTGTATATAGGGATGAGCATTGTCAGGCTCAATTCGATCCGGTTTCCAGTCAAACCAAACTGCAATGGTCGCTTTGTGGAACTTCCAAAATGAAACCAACCGATCGACATCAATTTGGTTAGGCGGGTTTCAGTTTTTGGGGGTTGTTTGGTTTCCCCAGTTCGGTCGATTTTGTTGGGGTTCTCAATTGAATCGTCAGTTTTTCCTAATATTTATTTGTCACCTCAAACCGCTCGAACCCTGGGTTTGACTGTTGAAATGTCCACCCCTATGTGTATGAGTTCTTTTATAGAACACATAATCTAACTATACACAGCCTACAATCCAAATGCTTGTACAATTAAGACAACTCTTTGTACCGCTAATTATACAAATAAAGAACACATGAGACATCCATGAATTTCCGCATTAATATCAAATGTATATGAATCAATAGATGATACTGTATGTTCTATTTGTATAAACGCTGGTATAAAGAGTTGTACACTTAACATTTCTCACATATTTATTTATACAAGTTTGGAGTTTTATGTATAACATGCTGCAAAAGAAACTTGAAGCCTATTTGATAACAATGTCACAAGTTTATGAACATCTCCAATAGGTGCTTGCCACTTGTTAATTGCAGTCTTCACCCAAGGAGTGGGTCAGATTTTTTAAATTGTAGTGCACTATCTAAGTTAAAGGTGTGACAGTGGCAAGCAACATAGAAGGCAATCCACACAAAGCAACTACTTGAGAGACTTATGGGATGTTTGGCAATAAATTATTATAATAATTAAAATTTAATAATTAATATGCTACTAATTATATTTTGAGTTTTTTAAATGTAGTTAAGAAAATTGAGTTTACCACATATATAATCAAATAACATTAAAATGCTAAAAAGAACAAATGAGAAACATTTTATTTAAAAGATCAAATTATACCTGCACTATACTAGAAAAACCAGAAAATTCAAAATTTTATTCTCAAAAGGTGAGGAGAAGAAAGTATCATCTACATCGAAAAAATGGAAAAAGAAAAGATCGAATGGTTAGTCTAGTGGTTAAAAGTTTAATCCTCTAAAAATTCTCGAGTTCGAACCCCATATATACCCCCTCCCCTCCACTCCAGAAAAGGAAAAAGAAATGCAGGTAAAAATATATGAAGGTCCCAAACATGAAGAGACATCCAATTTTTTTTTTTTTTTTTTTAACGGAGAGACATCCGGGTAAATTAATTTTTACTACTTTTTAAAAGTTTTTTTCCTTAAAAGACAAAGAAAGTAAAGAAAAGGGTGAGGAGCCACGTATGTGGTCCCCCTGATGGATTATCTATCCATTTGATTTGCTGTGAATTATTGGTTCGCCGCATTACCTATTTTTCGTGTCCCAAATGTAATTTATTGTCGTTTAATACATGATTACCAAGAGATAAACTAGCATCCAAAGTAACTACAAAATAGCAGTAATCTATGGCTACTGTTAATATATTTACACATGCGAAGGAGCATGGGTGATTTTATATTTCAGACAAATAAAAACAAGATAAGTGCACATAAAAGCCTAAATTAAATAATTATTAAGTGGACCTCTTGTGCCCACATTACTGAATTTAGTACTTTTAGAGTATAAAAAATTTTCTGCTACATTTGAAATGCCTAATATAGAACTAGCAAATCAAGTTTAAAAAATTTACTCCTACACTTGAAATGCCTAATATGGAACTAACAAATCAGCCTGATTCTCAACATTAAAACCCTCGAAATAAGAATTTACAATGTGTTTGATAACTCATTTCTAACTATTTTTTTAAGGTAAAAAATTCTAGTTGATCAAACATATTTTCTTTATTATGTGATAGTTTATAAACTGCAGGGGCAGCCTTGATGCTAAACGACCAAAGCAATTGCTTAATTGATAGTCAAGTTTTTTTGATATATACTCAAATGATAGAATAACATTAATTTGTATAAAACTATAATTATGAAAAATGTTTTGTAGCCTCATGGTTAACTTAAATATTTTTAGTTTCTAATAATAGGTTAAAGGTTCAAATTTTTATACCAACACATTTGATCTTACTTTATTTTCTTAAGAGCCAATTTAAACTTTTAGTTTTTCTTTTTGTTTAATAATAGTTATAATTCTTTTAGGTTTTAATTTTCAAATACTAAATACTAATTTTGTAGTACAATCTTATGCAAAAAAGGCCCCAGTAGTGTATATTTGTTTTTCTAAATGATAAAACATAGTTGAATATCTTACAAATTGACTAATATTAAAACATATTGGAATGAAAATTTCTTTGAATATTGTTTAGATATTCACTTATTTTGCTTATTTTTTAAATATGAAAATTAAGTATTCGAATTTCAAACCATTAAAATAGTATTTAATCTAAAATTTTTGAAAATGAGCCCCATTTAGACTTTGAATCGAATTCCCAAATTTTAGGGCCGACCCTGACAAACTGATTGCGTTTTAACAAGGAATGGGTTCGAGTATGAAAGAAGCATGGATAAAACAATGTGATTAGAGTGAAATTGTTATTTATTTTATACAAATACTGGATGACATTAGCATTAATTGTAGTATACTTTACTTAAATGTGAAGTAGAATCATAGTGCAAAACGTGCAAGCAAAAGGGAGTTAACATTATGAGGTTAATTGATTTAGTTGACAGGGACAAAATGGACTTCAGTCACATGGGGTTTCAATTTTGTTAGCTAAAAAGTCTTGAGTCAAATTAATTAGATTCCTATCAATTCAATGAACTCCATTATTATTGATAGGCTTTCCAATTACCAAACTGCAAATAAGAACAGGTACAATGAGTGTTAGAGTACCTTTCATAAATATTTTTGAAAGTTTTGTTAAAAAACTTTTCCTTCATGTGGCATTTGGATACATGTTCTATGAATATTAAATTCACATGAGTTGAATTTGAAATATGAATGCACATCACATAGGCTTCTATGAGTTAATATCAACTTTGACATTATATTATATATGTTTCCTTTACACAGTATAATATCAATCAATTCTAAAAGTACAAAACATCGTCCTGTCATGTCGGGTACCTATCAATTTATTCCAAAAACCTTGATTCAAATCAACAAATTCTTCAAACTTTAAATTACGACTATTTAATTTACCTCAATAATTTTTCATTTGTACCCCTTTGTTGTCTGTGTTTGGTCGATCTCCATTTGAAAACAATCTCCAACCTTTTGCACTATTTTGGTACCCGTTCTAACCCCATTTGTTGGTTTCTTATGACAATAGTAGATAATGTGGACGCGAGCGTATGAGTCTAATAAGTGACCCCACCAATAAGGGTAGTTACTTTAATTGTTTTTGAAAAATGAGACCAACTACGAACATTATAAGAAATCAATGGATACAGTTGGCATATCTTCATTTTGATGCAATTTTGCACCAAAAAAGTACGAATCTTACACTCTCGGAACAATACATATACACCAAATGAATAGTTTATTTATATTTCCTCGTTTTGTCTACATGAATACCACAAAAAGTCATAAGAATAGATTACATGTAGTTATTGTAAAATAATGATTATACAAAAGACATTTTGTAAATAATGCACCCTCTCAGTGGAAAATGGGATGTCACATTTGGCTTTCCGCTTGAAAAGAAGAAAATTATCAGTCTTATAACTTGAATTATTCGGTAGCTCAAACTAAAGCAAGAGCACCCACCCCCAATGCACACTAAAGGGGGATGAATTCTACCCAAGAGGTTATAACGAGGACGGTCATAAGTTTGTATCCGTGTGCTCTTCCGATCTAAAATTGCAACGAAGTTCGGGAAATCAGATTAAAATTCAACGGTAGACCTTGGAAGAAATAGAGAAGGTAGAGAGAAATCAGCAATGAGAATAAAAATGGAAGTACTTATATTGTGGCAAAGAGACCTTTTGCTGCCTGCCCGTGGCGGGTTTGAAAGAAGAGCAGCTGCTTTAGCAACATGCCTTCTTTTTAGCACAGATAATTTGGTTCCAAATCTGTTCCGAGTACAAAAAAATACGAGGTAGCTTAGCTCGACACTTCATACACTTTCCAACTAAGAAGAAAATCAACCCCACTTACAAAAAGAATACATCAACAAACAGCCGTTCCAGTGCTTCAGGAATTTCCTACAAAAAGATTGTCCAAACTATGTACACACAATAAATAAATATAATAATGAGAAGATGTCTGAACAAAACCTGTAATCAAATGTATACACTCTATTTGACAGTTGAAAAAACACTAAAAACTTTAGCATTACTGCTATTTGTTTGACCACTGGAATTCTATTTCCAAATTCCTTGAAGGTCCACTTTTGCTTTCTGGCAGCAAAGTATACTCTCCAGCAACTGCCCCCAGCATCACTACACGGTCGATTTGGATGGTTACCTTCCCGAACGAGCTCTGACATTGCAGTAAAGGAATCAATTAGCATGGTAAGTAAAGATAATATACTAGAGAACATGTGGTAATCCTATCCAAATTAATTTCAATTCATTCACCTTCCCCATCTTGCTCTTGTTCTTGCACGAGATGTGAAGCTTCTGGCCTTTGGGAGGACTCTCAAAGGACCATGCAAAGCTCTCATCCCACTCTGGGTTCGGACCAGTGGATACAATCTGACAGCAAATGATAATGCACATGTAAATGGGGGGAAATGACAAAATGTAGTCTGAAATTGCTTAGATGTAAGTTCAGCGATTTGTGGAAACAAAACAAGGTGCCAACTAAACCAGTCTTAAAAACATAATAATGTTGCAAATCTGCTTTCCTATTGCCAAAGTGGGAAAAGTTTTATTCCAAACTATACTGCTGCAACCACTTCATCAATTCCAATAATACAGTTCAGCTAAACATTTGGCCATTAACTGAAGCCCAATTTTCATTAGACGGTAGCTGTCTTGGATGCTTAGTCGCCAAGTTGAACCCACATAAGCTCAAAACTTATGAAATCTAAAGACCATGCCATGGATGGATTTGTGAGGGAAGAGTGGCAGAATATATGCACATATGACAAACCATTCCAATTCAAGCCTCCACAAGGCCCATGGTCAGATTTTTTATTTCACAGAATTTATATAAACTTGAAAAGAATTGGACAAATAATCATGAAAGGGAGTGCCTTATTTTTTTACCTTGGTTTGACGAGGAGGAGTATTTCCAAGAGTAAGCTTGCAATATACGCTGGGGTTACCAACAGATTGTCTCATATTATTTCCTCGCTTGATTATCACCACCAATGTACCCGGCAAACATTGCAATAAGAATTCTGCCTTCTCCTGAAATCGAGGTGGGCCTGATTGGATCAGGTACTGCAACAAGGGAATTGCATCAGCTGCAGCAATTGATTGTGCCCGAGAAACTTCAGCTGGGCATGCCGACCAAGCTTGCCTGAGAAGAAATAGTGCATCCAATGCAGCTTCTTGGGATGCCTCTGATCCAGTCTTGAGAGAGGTTACCAAATGTGGAATACTTAAAGTTGCTGGTTCTGTTGCTCTTAACCGGGGAAAGTTTCCAAAGAATGCATTTAGAGCCTTCAGGTACTCCTCATTTACCGTGCCAGTGGCCCACAAGTCTTTTTCAATTGCAGCTACAAGTACAGAAAAAGTTCATTGAAGCATTATATATAGAATTGGATTCAAAAGATTGCATAAGCAGTTACAAGAGATTAAGGGTAGTAGCAATTTGAACAACGAATGAAAAAGGTAGAGCTACAAAATATTTTACAGCCAAATGCATTATACATTGTCAAAGAAAAACAGGCGCATTATTATTTCTCTGCATTCTTCTTATTAGAAGAAGAAGAAGGAGAAGGAGAAGGAGAAGAAGAACGAAACTTTACAAAAAATAAGAAGCAACGAGGGGACGATGCCCCCGAAATTAGAAAGAAAGGAATACACCACTCCTTGAAAGAAGACATCCAAAAAGAAAACCCTTTAAAGGAAAGACACTTAGTGAACTTGACCCCAGCAAGAGGCAGACAAAAAATTAACAGAGGTCGTGTAGAAAGATGCTGATGAAAATTATATATGGATATAAAGGAGAACTGACAAGACTATTCAAGTCATCATGGCACCAAAAGTTCACAGGTTGAAAGAGACAGAACGCAGATTCGAGTGAGGGAAAAAAGGAGAGAGAAAAAGGGACAGAAAGCATCAACACAGTCATGCTTGTCAACCAATCAAGTACTTAGCAAGCTAAGCATGATCAAGTAAAATGGTAGAGAGAATTTACCAGTGATAGCTCTAACAGTTTCACTTGAGGCATACTCTTGAATGGTATTGAGGGAAAAAAGGAGAGAGAAAAAGGGACAGAAAGCATCAACACAGTCATGCTTGTCAACCAATCAAGTACTTAGCAAGCTAAGCATGATCAAGTAAAATGGTAGAGAGAATTTACCAGTGATAGCTCTAACAGTTTCACTTGAGGCATACTCTTGAATGGTATTGAGGGAAAAAAGGAGAGAGAAAAAGGGACAGAAAGCATCAACACAGTCATGCTTGTCAACCAATCAAGTACTTAGCAAGCTAAGCATGATCAAGTAAAATGGTAGAGAGAATTTACCAGTGATAGCTCTAACAGTTTCACTTGAGGCATACTCTTGAATGGTATTGAGGGAAAAAAGGAGAGAGAAAAAGGGACAGAAAGCATCAACACAGTCATGCTTGTCAACCAATCAAGTACTTAGCAAGCTAAGCATGATCAAGTAAAATGGTAGAGAGAATTTACCAGTGATAGCTCTAACAGTTTCACTTGAGGCATACTCTTGAATGGTATTGAGGGAAAAAAGGAGAGAGAAAAAGGGACAGAAAGCATCAACACAGTCATGCTTGTCAACCAATCAAGTACTTAGCAAGCTAAGCATGATCAAGTAAAATGGTAGAGAGAATTTACCAGTGATAGCTCTAACAGTTTCACTTGAGGCATACTCTTGAATGGTATTGTTAGAGAAAAGTAGCTTAATAAACATGGCTGCCTGCACTGATGTTTCCGGATCACTAGAGCCAATCAGATCAAGGACAACCTGAACACCACCAGCTTCAGCAACAGCTCTTTTATTTGATCGGCTGTACATAACTAGGTTCTGTAAAGCACATATGGCCACTACTTTCATTTCTTCTGTAGGCTGATCCTCAAGCAGATTCACTAATGCCCTGCAGGCAGAAACAGCATCTGCCGTACGAGCAAGGGCCTCATTCTGGAATAGGTCGCCAAGAGCTAGAGTAGCCAGTAGCCTTGCCTGTTGACCTTGGGTTTGCGGATCTAGGAGATATTGTGATAATGGTACGATTGCGGACTTGGTTGCTTTGGACTCCCTAATTTTCACATTGTTTAACAACTCTTCCAGAAGTCTGGCGGCCGTTTCTTCACACTGATGACTTCTTAGAAGTTCTAACAGCACCTCAATAGCCCCACTTTCGGCCATTGCTTCAGCACTGGTAGAGTCATCACTCTCAAGCACCAGAAGAGCATTAAGTGCGCCAACAACTGTGCCCTCTGAGCCTGAGCGAAGCAATCTTACCAGTACTGCCACAGGCACTTCCAAATAAAACTCAGAACTAAATTGCAGAATGCTGGACAACACAGAAGCAGCAGACTCCCACAAAGCATGAGGAAGCAAAGGATCAGCTTGAAGTACAACTTTTGACAGCTCACTAACACCACCCTCTTTGGCAATTTCATTTGGCCAAGTTACAGCAATACTGACAAGAGCCCTCACAGCTCTCTGCTGCAACATAACTACATCAGAACCAAGAAGACGTACCAGAGGCCCGATGACTTGATATGTTGCTGGGTCTTTCTGAAGATGGTCCTCCAAAAGCAGGTGGGATAGAAGTTCAGCTGCCAACTGTTGCACTGCCGAGGCAGGAGAGTCAAGCAAAGGTATGAGAGGTTCAATACATTGCTGAGATGTCAAGTTATAATCAGCACGACACTGTGGATGTTCTAAAATATTCACAAGAACCTGCAGAGCGCTATGTTGTCCATCAGGTCCAAATTCTGGTCTTGTCAGCAAAAGAAACAGAGGCTCCACTACTTTGGCTGCAGATGGTCCCTTTGCTATGGTTGCATTATTGGTAAGTATCCTGAGCAGTTCAGCAAATGCAGCACAGAGGAAATCTGGTGCTTCATGAAGGATATCAAGCACACTTTCAATGACACCAGCTTTCACCATTTCCATTTTACATGCAGGCCTGTCTTTCCAGATCTTCACAAGAGCTCTTGAAATGCCTTCATTCAGTAAATAATTCCGGCCATTCAAAAGGCCCACAAGAGGGATGACTGCACCATGTGCAGCCACTAGTTCTGCTAATTGTTCATCATCTAAGAGTTTATCCAATGCACGGACTATTGAATGGTGAGCAGGACTGTACTCGGCAACAAGGAGAGAAACTAAAGGCTCTACGCAGCGAGCAGAAGCCAGAGTAGATCTTATTCTTGTATTTCCAAAAAGAACGGCACATAACTCACTGGCGTCCCCCTTAAGCTCCATAGAGTAATTTGATGAAAGAATCCTGCAGAGCACGTCGACAGCATTCATCTCAACATCTTGTACTACAAGAGCTCTTGATGGGTTCTCACTCAGCAGCCTAACCAGAGCACCTATAGCAGCATGCTGCTCCTTCTCCAATCCTGTATTTAGAATTTCTACCAAAGGTTGAACTGCTTGCCTGGCAGATTCTGTATTCCGTATGTAATCGGCAGAGAATAGGTTTTCCAATGCTTTGGCAGCACTATACCTTGCTGTTCTTCCACCTAAACGCAAGACTGCTACAAGTTGACTAACAGCTCCATATGCAGATTCATGTCTTCTTATCTCAGCAGTACTAAAAAGAATGCCTAGAAGATCCGTGGCAGCCTCCTCAGTTGCATCTTGAGGGCCAAGAGAAAGATATTTTGTTAATCCTTCCAAGGCCCCAGACTCTACCATAACAATCTGATTAGAAGGACAATCTTTAGCAAGCTGGATTAGAATCCCTAGAGCTAGAAAAGGCGCCCCAGGGCGATCTGGAATTGGTTTAAGCAAATCAACAAGGACAGGTATGGCTTTTCTAGAAGTTGCACCAACTCTAATATCATCAACCCTAAACAATCTCTCAAGGGCAACTTGGTCTGGATAACGGACCAAAGCAAACTCTTCTGACAATTCTAGAAGGTCATTTATGTCAGTATCAGCACAGCCAAGCAAGGAAATAAGTCCTACTGCAGCTCCTGAATTTGCAACAGACAGAAGAGTGCCCCTGCTACCATTACAGACAAGACTTGCCGTGGCTTGTGCAGCAAAATATCTGTCTGCTGAATCCTCTGATCTCAATAGACTAGCTAGTACAGGTATGGCTTTCATAGTTGCATTTCCACGGATGATATCTCTGTCCTGGAACACAACCGCTAACAATAAGGCGCAAATCCAGACATTGCTCTCCTCCTTAAAATCGTTCTGCAAAATTATCATTTCAAGTGATGAAAAAAATTCAAGCAAAATTCACTTTTACCATCTAAAGAAACATCAATGAGTTAGTACAAGATAAATATGCGAATCATACGTAAAAGGGTTCCATATATCAAGAATTTCCCTCGTAAATAGATGCACTGGATTGAGTATGATTAT
Source organism: Nyctanthes arbor-tristis (assembly GCA_963692815.1). Classification (NCBI taxonomy): domain Eukaryota; kingdom Viridiplantae; phylum Streptophyta; class Magnoliopsida; order Lamiales; family Oleaceae; genus Nyctanthes; species Nyctanthes arbor-tristis. The sequence goes on along the minus strand of CAVNYN010202673.1, from coordinate 21,879 downwards.
TTTGTTTCAAAAAGAGGACAAAACTAAATACCTGTGCGTATTGTAGAAAAGACTCAGATATTTTCTCGGTAAGAACTTCAATTGCACCAGCTTCCATGATTTCAGCTTTACTTTTGTCATCATGACTAGCAAGAGCAGAAAGAAGCCATATAGCTATATTGGCACCATAGATGACAGATGTACTTCTTTCTAAGTCACTTTCACTTCCTTCTTCAGTGATTCTACAGATGCTTATAGTAGCCTTGTCACTCTGATCTCCAGATCTAGAGGTCTCCACAGAAGTCAGCATACCAACAAGAGAATGAATGAGCGAAACACATGAGTTTGACTCATTTAGATCCTCTACTACCCTTTGCTTATTCACTTTTGCAGCACACACAAGAAGTGCAGTTCCTCCAATTTTAACCCGAGCATTTGGCGAGCTGATTATCCTTTGTGCAATAGATGAAATGCATCCAGGTGCACAGGTAACTGTGCTCCCAAGAAAAATACGTTGAGCACGGCATAGTCTGGACAATATTTCAATAGCCTTATCCTGTAACAATGCCGGGGCATCAGCAATACATGCAACTATTGGAGTTATGCTATTCGGGAATTCAGCAAGCACTGCCCAAGCAGGCTTCACATGCTCACTTTCTTCAACAGATCTAGCAAGGAAAGCCAATGCGTCTAATGCTTCTGAAGTAGCAATAGATCCACTGTCAGCAGCTTCAAGGAAAGAAACCAAAGCAAGCACAGTCCCAGCACGATTTACACAGTCAGTTAAAGCAGCATCAATCGGAAGAGTACGGAGAAGCCGAGCAATAGCAGCTGAAGCATGAGTCTTACCCACATTTGTACCTTCACGCAAAACTCTAGTTGCAGACAAAACAATCTCTTCAGGAATAGCTTTCTCAGAGGCTTCACCATCCAAAAGAAGATTAGCCAAGGCACATACTGCTTGCTCTGCAATTCGCAGTACTGGAGAGTTGGCAAGCACCACCAACAGAGACAATGCATCTCTAGCAACAGCAGCCACATCACGGTTCTCTTTAACTGAGAGAAATATTGCAGCAAGGCAACGGGAAGATTCCACTAGAATGTTCTCAGATTCAACATTTAAAAGTTTCACGAGTGGCCAAAGAGTCTTAACTGAAATGCTAGTTTCTCGCAAGTCCTTCCTGAGTTCAAAGATTCCAGCAAGAGCTAAAGCAGACTTTGCCTGAGTTTCTTCCTTGGTAAAGCTTAAGATTTTTACCATTGTCTCAATTGCGTCATTTGCCGCACTACCTTCACGCAGCATATCATTCAGAGGAGCCACAGAAAGCAAACTTTTTAATGCATCTAAGACATAAACTTTAGATTCAGGTAGATCACTGGTTAATAATGCAGTGAGCTGACTGATCGTTGCAGTATCTGACTTGTGAATTAAATGGTTTAAGGTCTTTGCAGCAATCTCCTTCCCATTCGAACTTCCATTCTTCAGCAGCCACAGCAGAGCAGGGACAGCATCAGCACTTTCAACACACGCCCTTATATCCTCACTATGATTACAAAGGTTCCCAAGAATTGTTGCAGCGTCTTCTTTTGCCTTTGCAGACCCTGTCTCTAATATTTGAACAAGAGGGGGGATGCCACCGGCGGCTGTAATAGCCCATTTACTCTCATCATTCTCATTGGACAGAAGGCAAAGTAGGGCAACAGCACACTCCTGCTGCTGCTCTGATGAAAGACCAAGAAGGGATATCAAAAGCTGAATACCTTCACGTCCTTGAAGGGCTTGCCATAAACTACCTTCGTTGTTGCATAGAATGAGAAGAGATCTTATCAACTCATCCTGAACTTCATTGGTTGCCATTGTGATCAAACCTACCAGAAGGCGTTTTGCATCAGAATTGGCAAGTTTGCTCGCAAGTACAGCATTCCCATACAAACTCGCCAGGGCTTCTATTGTACGCTCCTGCACCAAAAATGGTACCTTAGGTTTGAATTGCTTAACCAGTGTCTTTTCGACTTCTGTGGGTTCTGATGCTCTAGCATATTCGGCTTTGCTATCATATATCATCAGAGCTGAAGCCAACGCTCCTAAAGTGTCAGCCACTTGAGCAGGTGATGTGCATGACTCAAGGCTTTGACCAAGACTTGAGATGACATATGACAAACCACCTGATATGTTTGCCAGAGCACACATAGCATTCTCTTGCAATGCTTGAGCGAACTCCCCTTGCATGAATTCTTTCGAAGGAGCAATTGTAGCATTTATTAAAGCAGGAATGCCATTGTAGTTAGCAATATCCCTCCTGGCTTCTTTGCACTGGGCAGAAAGAGATTTCAGAGCCCCTGCAGCTTCCGCTCTGACAGCAGCTTCGTTGCCAGATCCAAGTATCTGGAGGAGCTGCTTTGTACCATTTGCGGACATGACTTTAGAACAAACAGATGCATCCTCCATCATCATGCATGCCAAGAGAAAACATACATTTGCTTGAGTACTTGACTGGCCTGTAGTAAGCAATTTCACAAGTATATCAACTCCTCCAACTTTTATTGTTGCAGGCCAAAATCCTTCAGTGCTACTAGAAAGATTTTGTAAAGCTCCCGTTATTAAGTCATCAACTACATTTCCAGCATTTAGACCCTTCTCTAATTGTTCCCACAATACGGGAACAACTCCCTCTGTGGAAAAAATTTTTGACCCAACATGATCCTTTGCGCCACCTTGAGAAACAGCATATATGGTCTTAGCAGCTGCAATTTGACCTTCTGCAGAATTTGACTTGAGAAGGCCAAGCAATGGTGGAATACAACCCCCAAGCAATACCTTGAGCCGCAACTCATTCTCTTTACACAGAGAACCTAAAACACCAGCAGCCCGCATCTTTATCCCAAGTGATCCAGACCGAAGAAGAGATACAAGTACTGGAACTGCTTGAGAATGTGATCCAACTGCACTAAAAGCATTCTCACGGGTATTAATAAGCTCAAGCAATTGCACCAAGGAATTTTCTTTTTCTTGGGGGAACGAGGAACTCTGCCTCAATTGCTCAATGCACTGGGCAACACTTGCTAATGTTCCATCTGAATCTTCCATGGTACTTCGATCTCTGCAGGAAGGGGGGGACAGAATTTTTTAAGTTCCGATTGTAATCAAAACAAATCCAACATTAACACTTTAAAGATCTCAGTATAATTTGAAGTACAGGCATCATTTAAAAGCCTCCACAACACTTTAGAAGATATTGTTACTTCTTGTCAGAGTAAAAAGCATGTAATTACAGCTGTTGTGATAGGTGATATTCTAAAATCACCCCACAAAGTGAAGCCCAAAGGATGATAAAAGTTAGATTACGAATGAGCCAAATGATGTTTACAAATGCAAAAAATATTAATAATAAAAAAAATAAAAATTAAAAAATTAAAATTCAGTAAACGGCCTGAAGAACATAGAGCAAAGCAGAGTAGACTATAGTTAACACTTGCATTTATTCTCTGCCGAAGCTTACCTAACTATCTAGAACTTGGACAATAGAGGCATTAACAAACATAACAAGAGATTTCTATGAATGCAGACTTAGTACGAGGTTAAAGATTATTGCAATTATGTACCATATGATTACCGCAATTATGCACCATATGATTACCTAATTGGCTCAAAATGAAGCTGGATCTTTCTGAAAAGAGAGACCCATGGTTTTTGGTGCTACATATCAGGAACTAGTACCATGATGGCATATGGCTGTTTCATATGACATCAGTTGGATCTTAGATACTCTTAAAATGAGTTATAGAAACAGAGGACATAGCTAACTACATTGTATTACATTCTACGCAGCCATTAGCTTAGCAGATCAAAACATTGGTAGTGGCATACTCAAATATATATGAAATGTAATAACTCAAGTAATATTTGCAATGGACCTCGAATTTGCTTTGGCAAGCGTATGGGGTGTTAGAGGCTCCAGGTCACGAGGTTTAGCATCCCCATTTCGCTCCTGCAGACGAAGACAAAATGATAAACTTGAGGAGAGCAAGATTACTTACAAGATACTGGCAGAAGGAGTAATTCACAAGTGCATATAAGCAAAAGAACTGGAGATGGTATAAAACAATATGCAAACATCTTCTACTGTCTTATAATTCAAACATAAATGACATCAATGGTTCGCAATGAAAAATCATATGATTAATTCGGGTTTTAGGATTTGAATTTTTTATGGAAAACACCAGTTCACAATGCATACTGCATAGTGTAATAGACAGAGAAATATACAAAACTATGTTTTGATGTATATTTCTACAATTTATTTCTTATTGCATAAGTTTTGATCTGCACTTCATAAAACCTGAAGCAATATCAAGAAATGCATGAAGATGTATCCAATATTTAAGCAGGACGGTTCTCTTCACAAATTCTTGCTAGGGTGAGTTACATTCTAAATGCATCTGCAAAGTTAAATGAAATCCACCTTCCAGAGTCCAACTTTCTTTCAAATAATGTAAAAGTGAACGGATAGATATGCAGGAAACACGGATCACTCCTAGCCAAGTGACTTAATTGAAGCCACCCAGCACCTTTATAATGATAACAAATTAACAACAGGAAGACAAATAATCATAATCAGACTGAAAAGGGAGCAATATTTATAATTAACTGTTGGCCATTAATGGATTTAATCCAACTTGATTTATAGAAGCAAAAACAGGATTCGTGCAGTTCTTCATTACACGTCTCATTTAAGTAGATCATGAATATTAACAGCTGAGAAATATATAAGCTTAATGAAGAGTTTACCAAGTCATTAGCCGGAGGCATGCTGCCATTATTGGCAGAGAATCTCCAAGCCAGTGTGGCTGCCATATTTGATGTAATCCAGAGATCTTCACTTCAGATCTGATTCCCCCACACAATCAAAAGCTAAGAGCAGCTTCTCCCTAAATTTGCAAGTCCACCACAGTACAATATAAGTCGAATAAAAAACTAAACTACTGGTTAAAACAAAAAAAAGGAAATTAGACATCTCCCAATCCATAAGCACAGATCAAATCCTAAATATAAAAGTAGCAATAATCCTAGCTCTAACACGAATACTACACCAAAATCATTCTTTCAGGTGCTGATAAATCAAATGACTTGAAACACAGAACAAAAATTTTAAGTGCAAACCAATTATGACGGGATCAAATCCAGCTAATACTACCTTCACTCGATTCACATTACACACAATCAGAAATCAAGCCCAGAAAATCAGAAAAACAAAATCCACCAAGACTAGATCAAACATCATCCGAAATGAAAAGACGTCCACCGTTCATTATAGTGAAAATTTAAACACAAAGACACTACGGAAGAAGAAGATCTAGCACAAAATGGGAATTGATGGAAACCTGTTGTTGGTGCATGAATGTTGGTGCGGAAATAAATGTAGAGAGAGAAAATGAGGGAAACACTGAAGGGGATATGCTACTGCTGTTGTTGTATCTCCTCTCTCTATACAAATTGAGAGGGGTTTCGTAGGAGATAAGCGAGGAAGATAAAAGGCCTCTTCACAGGGAGAGAGAGAGAGAGAGTGAGTGAGACACCAGGAATCTGTGTGCAATGTGTGAGTATATGGACATGTGAGAGTGAAGACGGGCGGGCGTGGGTGTCATCCCCCGGGCGGGGTGGGGTGTGAGCAATCACTAGCTGGAGTCGAGTTGGTCCACCGACAGGTTTTTCAGTGCGGCTTGGCTCATTATTTTCCGGCTTCAGCTTGGCTAATTCAGAGAAATAAAACTACAATTGGGTAAAATAAGTTCACACCACATTTTCACACATGTACCACATTTTAATTCTATTAAAATGTGTTTTAAGTTCATTTTTCATAAGTTTAATTCTTTTGACATTGTGTCCTTGCATTTTTTCACCGACTTTGTTTTTCTTCATTAATTTTATTATTATTTTTTAAGTACAATTAAAATCTGCATTATAGTAATACAAGTGCGTATAGATATATATATCATTCGTTAATTTTATTATTATTGTCTTACTTCAAGATAGTGAAAAAATATATAGTTGTACTTTTTGACTCGTTACTCTTTTACTTAATTTATAATATTTAGTATTTACCTTAGTGAAATTTTAGGAAGGAAATTGTGCCTAGTTATAATGTATGTTAATGCATGGAAGGTTATAAACAAAAAGTCCCTTTTAATCCCTTCATATCTGAAATACATGAATACATATCATGTAAATTTAAAATACACATGATTTGAGTTTGAAATATACGTGATGTGCATTCATGCATGCAATATGAGTAGGAAGTTTTTTAACAAAACTTTTAGAGAGTTTTTGAAAATTTTTGTGTAAGCAAATTTCCAAGGAAAAAAATCGGAACCAAATGTAAATAGAAGTAAAGAGGAAAAAAAACCTAAAATTTGGTGTGGTTATAGTCACTCTAAAAATTTCAAAACAATGTGTGGCAAAAAGGCATATATACCCCCAATAAACGTGGGAGCAAAAGGACATGTACACCACCAAGTCATGCGGTAAATAAACCAATAAGGGAGAGTAGCATTATTAACATCGAATATTATTCCATTTCTAATTAATTTAAAGTATTTTTAGATACTATTTATTATTATTCCAAAAACTATATAAAAAAATTCCAAAAACTATATGGTGTTAAAAAACTTCAAATTCAAATTTTGAGGTACGTGCCTAAATGCCCCCAATGCGTGATAAATGTCATTAAAGCGTGATAAAGTATAGGATGTGACAAAATAGAGTTCAAACTTCAAACATACTCCCCCCATCCAAAAGAGATATTCTTTATTTTCTTTTTTATTCGTCCCAAATTATATTCATCTTTCCTAATTAAATTTTTAAGTTTTTTAATATACTCTCATTTATAATTTATATATATCTAAATCAAAAAAAGTCTAACCCGGTTTTCCCGCCAAAACTGCTGATGTCACAAATGACGTCATTTTCTTTTTTTTTTCCCTTGCCAACACAATTTTACCTTTCTCTTCCTTTTATTTTCTTTCTCAATTATATCTCCAGTCTCTATCTTAGTATTTATTTAATTTATCTTTATATATCAAACTCTTCCAACTTAATAAAATGTGTTTTCTTTCGCCTCCAACATTAAGTCGTCTAAATACAAATCCGAGCAAATAATATTTTAAATGTCTCATTTTCCTTGACTGTCGTGTAGATAGATATTTACAGTTGCTTTAAATCTCATCTCTTAATTTTTTTATCCCTTTTTGGGTTTGGTAAATCAAAAAATGTTTACAACTTATGGATATGTGGTGTCAAATGGTGAAATTTCATCTACCTCATTTTTTTTATTCTGGGGCATATTTCTGCTGAATTATATATATCTAAAGAAATTCAAAGACTCTTTGTTCACAAGCTGATCTTCTTTTGGGAATGCAATATTTTACTAATAATATTATTACGTAGAAATTAATATTAATCTATATATATATCTAAATCAAAAGAAGTCTAACCCGGTTTTCCCGCTTAAACTGCTGATGTCACTAATGACGTCATTTTGCTTTTTTTTAATTTTTTCCCTTGCCAACACAATTTTACCTTTCTCTTCCTTTTATTTTCTTTCTCAATTATATCTCCAGTCTCTATCTTAGTATTTATTTAATTTATCTTTATATATCAAACTCTTCCAACTTAATAAAATGTGTTTTCTTTCGCCTCCAACATTAAGTCGTCTAAATACAAATCCGAGCAAATAATATTTTAAATGTCTCATTTTCCTTGACTGTCGTGTAGATAGATATTTACAGTTGCTTTAAATCTCATCTCTTAATTTTTTTATCCCTTTTTGGGTTTGGTAAATCAAAAAATGTTTACAACTTATGGATATGTGGTGTCAAATGGTGAAATTTCATCTACCTCATTTTTTTTATTCTGGGGCATATTTCTGCTGAATTATATATATCTAAAGAAATTCAAAGACTCTTTGTTCACAAGCTGATCTTCTTTTGGGAATGCAATATTTTACTAATAATATTATTACGTAGAAATTAATATTAATCTATATATATATCTAAATCAAAAGAAGTCTAACCCGGTTTTCCCGCTTAAACTGCTGATGTCACTAATGACGTCATTTTGCTTTTTTTTAATTTTTTCCCTTGCCAACACAATTTTACCTTTCTCTTCCTTTTATTTTCTTTCTCAATTATATCTCCAGTCTCTATCTTAGTATTTATTTAATTTATCTTTATATATCAAACTCTTCCAACTTAATAAAATGTGTTTTCTTTCGCCTCCAACATTAAGTCGTCTAAATACAAATCCGAGCAAATAATATTTTAAAAGTCTCATTTTCCTTGACTGTCGTGTAGATAGATATTTACAGTTGTTTTACATCTCATCTCTTAATTTTTTTATCTCTTTTTGGGTTTGATAAATCAAAAAATGTTTAAAACTTATGCATATGTGGTATCAAATGGTGAAATTTCATCTACCTCATTTTTTTTATTTTGGGGCATATTTCTGCTGAACTATATATATCTACAGAAATTCAAAGACTCTTTGTTCACAAGGCTGATCTTCTTTTGGGAATGCAATATTTTACTAATAATATTATTACGTAGAAATTAATATTAATAATTATTAGTTAACAACATTAAATATTTTTACTTCAACATTTTATCACTAATAGCACCCAAGGTGTGCATGTTGAGAACCACCAATTAATTTGTACATACTCTCTCCATCTCGATTATTTGATCACATTTGTTTTTCACAAGAATTAAGAAATATGTGTTAGAAATGCACATTTTGTGATTCGTGTTCATAATTTGTCCATATTTAATGAGTAAAATTCAAAATTAATAGTGATAATTAAAGTATTAAATATAGCTAGATTTGCAAAGTAATGCAAATTAAACATTTTAATATGGAAATTGACCATATATTTGGTACATCCTAAAAAGAAAAATGGAACCAAATAATTAGAATGGAAAGACCAATTAATCGAAGTTTCTTTTACTCAAAAAAAAAAATTGAAGTTTCTTTTTTTTTCAAGTATTTAATTTAATTTACTTTAATAATTCTCCTCTATTAAATGACATAATTCTACACATATCGTGCAGTGAATTTTTAACATATTATATAAACGAATTCTGTTTTGACACAAGATAATATTATCATGAGAAAGTATAAATTGGTTGTTCGTGGAATCAAATTTTACTCCCACATGACTATGCTTTGATATCTTAATATCCATTATTTTATAAATTCTTAGCTGAATTTGTGACTACGAATCTATTGAATATTGAGAATAGATCTCTTCCATGGAGGCATATGTACAAGAAGAAAGAAGATTGTATATGGAACATTGATTATTACGTGAATTGTAGAATGAATATGGGTTGCCTTTTCAATATAAATATATTAGATTGGTACTATCATTGATACTATTTGCTCCATTGGCACATAGCTTGTGTTTTTATACTTTTAGAATATCTTCAACTATTATAAATTTATTAAAAAAACTTTCACATAGTTAAATTCAAACTTTTTTCTACTCGTGCATCGCACGGGTGTTAGACTAGTGCATAGTAATCAACAATAAAGAACAATAAAAGTGAAATATTAAATAAATCAAAGGGTATATTAGAAAATATATTGTTAAATTGTACATTTTCAATAATATTAAATGATGTTTTCTTAATATATGTGAAAAATTAAAGAGGAATATCTTTGTGGGACGGAGTGAGTATATAAGACTTGAGTCCCTTTCCAAAGACTCCCACAAAACGTTCCATCATGTACGACGTGTATGGATGCACGCCATTTGTATTTAAAATACATGTGATGTGTATTTTATACACATGACGTTCTTCTATTCACGTCATATATGATTACATGTTTTATAACAAAACCTTTGAGAGGTTTTTGAAATTTTCCTGTAAGATTTATCTAGTGGATCTTTTTTTATACAACTTCTATATATTAACAATATTCAAATCTTGCAATACTAAATATTCTATCACCAGAGATGTTATTAGTTGTCCGCCTTAGAGCATCTCCAGCAGATTCTCTAAATGTTAAATACTCTTTAAAATAAAGAGTCAAATCATAAAAAGTTGCTCTAGTAGTCTCTTTATTTTAACATTTTAATTTAAAGAAGAGTTTGGAGAGCCAAATTCACTCTCTATAATTAAATACTATTAAGAAACTATTGGAGAGCCAAATTCACTCTCTATAATTAAATATTCTTAAGAAACTTCAATTTTGAAAATCTCTTTTGTAGGATAAAGTAGTTGAATATTAAATGAAGACAAGAGATGAAATGATAATTAAATAATTAAAATAAAAGCATGTGAACAAATAAAAAAATGGAAACAAAATAAATAATTTTGGAAGAAGTGAAATGAAGAGTAAAAAATAGAGAGGCTATTGGAGTGATTAAAAATTAGCTAATTGACGCTATCTAACCCTAATATTTCATCTTATTGTTCAATATAACACCAAACCTTTAAAATTTGGCAATTCTAACATCAAATATCAGATTTTGACGCAATCTAACATTTTGTACTTAAAAAAATTATAGTATCCCTCAAATTTTAATTGAACTAAAAAATACTATTAAATAAGAAATAGACAAAACTAAGAAAAAAATATAATTTTGCTATATTTAAAAAAATCAACTAATGAGAATTTAGCGATGACAGTGGGGCGGATTAATCATCTGCTCCTCTATCTGCTTAATGCGGGCTAGGTACAGACTAGATTGATGTGAAGGTAGGGTGGTCCAGCTAGACTTTTTTATTTGTCTATCGATCCAATTTGTTATATTCTTTGTCATTTTTCAAAAATTTTTCACATTTATATTATATTTTTTATTCATTTTAGTTAAACGAATCGTCGTAGGCGGAGCAGGACGGGACACCCTGGGTCCATCCCGCTTTGCAGGCTTGCGTTTCCTAAAAATATTATTTCATTCAGATGGGGGGTCCTATTGAATTCATAACAAATCATGTATTTTTTGTTATCATTACATGAATTTGATGGTGTTCCAAAAAGAAATACTAAAATTTGATGTTCATTATTTTTGTTTATTTATTTAATACTAAATTTAACTAAATTAGAACCTGAGGGTGTTAATGTCTTTTTGAAATAAAAATGTTCAATTGCACCAAAAATGTGAGATTTAAGGTTGTAATTGCCAAGTTTGAAAGATTAGGGTTAGTTTGCATAATAAAATGAAACTTTAGGGTTATATTGAGCCAATTAGTCATTAAAAATTTATACTCTATAAATTTATTGATACTCCTTAAAATACATAAATTACTATTTAATTTAAAGAGTCTACTGGAAATGTTCTTAAGCAATTATTACTTTATTTCGGGTTAGCACTCATTCTTTTGTTGGTGAACAAGCATTCATTTGGCCAACTCTAATCAGTGTTAATTTTTCCCCAAGTTTGCTTGGGGTTTTCGAGTATCGAAAATTGCTGTTGGTGTTATAGATCAATGTTATATAAAGTAGAATAATTCTAGTTGGACAAAATAAAGGACAAAAAGTTAGACAAAATATACATATGTCATGTGTGTTTAGTGTTGATGTAAAAGTGAAGCGATGTGATGTGTCGAAAAACATGATTATGCCATGTGTCAGTTTTATTAGAATTTTTGTATAGATTTTTGTTCAAATAGCACAAATTCCTATATAGTATGACTATTAAATAGTAAGTTAAATCAAGTAAGTGACATTTGCATATCTTTAACCCCACTTATCATTTAATTAATAACACATATTACCACTTAAGAACATCTCTAATGTAACAATGTGGACGGTACACATGCGTGTAACACGATACATTGACAATAATAAAAAAAAAGAGAAAAATTTAATGATTGGACAAAAGTACATAAAATTAATATTAAACATTGTCAAGATCATTGTCACCTCCAAATATTGTACTCGACAATGTCAAGCATTTAATATACGTATATAGGCAATTTTTTTAACCAAATATCAAAAGACATCCCCTTAACGTTAAAACATTAGAGACGATTTAAATTGGTGCTCAACACACTAGTGCTACTTAACACTATTAATAAAATGACGCTATTTTAAATTTTATGTTGAGGATAATAATATTTTGCACTGATATTTAATGATGTGCATGGTAGAGTCAATTGATTCAACTTCTAATAAGTTTTTAATACCATCTACTGGTGCCACTATGGTACATACCGGTAAATGGGTGGTGCAGTGATCATGATGGGGTATGTGACACTACCAATATGAGCATAATATTGATATTTTATTAATCCACGTCATGACAGTAATGCTATAGAGATATTTAAAAATTTTCATTCACACTCCGGCCCCTATTTAATTATATTTTCTCTAAAAGCATTTCTTAAGTTTGGGTGAAAAAATCCCCTTTCAAAAGTAAATAATATATAGGGGGAATAATTATAACGTTATTTATTTGGAGAAAGGCAAAACTGGGGCCAAAAATTTTGTCAAGTTGCCAATTTGTCCAATTTGATCCAAATTTTTTATGTTTCCCAATCATGAGGTGTTATATAAGTTTCAATAAGATCAAAAAACCATTTAGTACTTTATTTCAATTAACGTGACTTTAAAAAAAAAAAAAAACCCAACTGACCTATATAACTTTCCTCCAATATTTAAGAATGACCCCCCCCCCAAAACCAACCAAAAAATTTTTTTTTCCCATATATATATATATATATAAGTACATTATAATTGTTCTAACCTCGCCTATATGTTTAGTACTATACGTATAGTATCATCTTCGTCGCCTAAGCTACATATCTAATCTAATCCGCATTAATGTCATTGATATGCACGAAATATCACTTATGAAGAAAAGATGAAATTTTGTACCATTACTTAATTTTAACAAGCATTTAGAAAAGAAGGTATTTCATGCCAAACAAATAGAGTATCAGTATCATATAAGAGACATATTCATAAGACCATCTCTAACCAAAAAACTCTATTTTTACAGTTTTACAATTCAAAAATACAGTTTTTCATATTCTATTTCACAAGACTTCTCTAATCTATAAACTCTAAAAAAGACCCACATATTTTCCATTTTATATTTTCTAGTATTCAATAAATAATATATTGAAAACTAATAATCAATTATATAATTGTTTATTAATTATATCACATTATTAAACTTTTAAACAAATGGTAGAAAATATTATATTTATTATCATATGAAAAAATAAGTACGATGTACGTAAGGATGGCAATGGGGCTGGGTGGGGTTTGGCTTCCCTGCACACTGCTCCGTTTACCTTTCCCCCGCCCTGAACCCCATTTGAATCGGGGCGGGGGCGGGGACATTTTGGGGCGGGATGGGAAAGATCCCCGTTCCCCACCCCATTTTCTATGTTTTTTTTTTTTTTTTGGTGATTCAAGTTTCAAGTTTTAACTTATTAGAATTAGAATTATAGTGTAGAAATATTAATGAATAATGTGTTGACACAAGTGGTGAAGGCTTGATATTATTTGTTAGAGGTTGAGAGTTTGAGTCATGAAAATGATATATTAATTTAAATTTTTTATTAAATAATAATATTATTATTTTAAAAATTACCGGGTTTTGGGGCGGGGCAACCAAAACCTGTCCCCCGCCCCGCTAATGATTCGGGGCCCAACCTTGTGCTGTGCCCCATCCCCACCCCATTTCCTAACCGGGCGGGTCCTTACTAGTTTCGAGTTTTCGGGTACATTCTGTCATCTCTAGACGTACACACTGATAACCTGTAAAATCGAACGAGACTAATCACAAACGGAGAAAAAAAGATCCATATAGTTGGAAAAACACACATAGCAATGATACAATTAAATTTAAGAGAGAAAAGAAAGATCAGAGAACTACAAAAAGGGATGCTATTTGGCATTTTGGACGCCAAATTAATCTGGAGATCCAAAATGTCGTCTGGTTGGAGGATAACAAGACGCCATTTTAGGCCAAATAGCGTGGGTTAGAGATGGTCTAAGTAGTATTCATCTATCTATGGAAAAAAAAACATCCGAGAAATTCCGCTTCTGATTGAGTACGTAAGATTCTACAGGCATGTGCACAATTATCAACCCAAAAATAATACCACAATAATCAATATTACACCGTAACATACGAACCATAATAATTATTATTATTTTCATCATCATCTAATCTAGATAGAAGAAAAGTTTATATTACCAGAATTTAAACTCTAAATATGGTTGCTGTTAGAGTTGCTTTTATTTTAAAACAAAAATCAGTTTTTTGTTAAATACGCTTTTACCAAATGGTTATTGTTGCTTTTTGGACTGTTGGATGAAACCAAGATTGATCACAGCCATTGATTAGCCATATAAAAGGACTGCCTTCTTCATATTAGGGCAAGGATGAAATACGCATGTTTTTGTCTGTATATTCCTTCTAGGGTTTCCTTTGTAACTTCTTTGTGAATATCTCTCTGGGGGATTAGGGATCTTAGAAGGTGTCTTGTGTAGGAGTTTGTCTCTTGATGTTGGGTTGTAGATTGTTAGAGGGCTTAGGGTGTATCGATTCTTTGGTTCTCGGTTCTTTGTGAACATCTTGTAAACGATTCCGTTGTGGTTATAGTGGAACAAGGCTTTTCACTCCGGTGGAGCTTCGAACGGAGACGTAGGCGGTGGTGCCAAACTCCGTGCCCTTCAGGGTGAACATATCGTTTTTGTGTTCTTTTCAGATTTCACGTGGGGGTTTGGGATTAATTTCTGAATTCTTGGGTCGATTATTACAACAATTGCAAAAAAATAAAATTCAAATTTTGTATATGTATGTGTCGTCTTTTAATTATCCGCGTGGAGATAATGATTAAAATGATGTGAAAGTTCATATCACATCAAATATATGGTTTAATTGTGTGTTGTCATGTGTCTAAAATTTGAAATTTAAATTGGTTGATAAATTGATTTTTAATTGGTTATATACCAAACTAAAGTGAAAATAGACTATAAATATGAGTCCATGTTTAAAACCTTTGAGAGGTTTTGTTTCCATCCCATATGGCGTGTATATCGATGCTCACCATGTGTATTCGAAATACATATGGCATGCACACACCGCGTAAGGTGGGAGGGTTTGTTATAAAACATGTGGGCGGTTTTTGAAAATTTTCCACACACACATATATATATTTCAAGAAAATATTTCAAAATTTAGGTGTAGTACAAAAAAGACGGAAATTAACATATTGAGATGGTTTTCATTCAGGAGGTGAGGAGTAAGTCTCAAGGCGATTAAGGCATCAAACCTCGACAATAATGAAAAAAAATGTTCAAAGTATTGTAAAATAACATATATAAGATAGCATGTTTTAGTCTACCTTGATATACTAATATATATAATAATAGCGGTAATTTTCAAGCACTTCCCGGAAATACTGTTACAGCACTTCCTACTCAATACATGCCACATGGATTTGAAATACACGTGGCATGCATCAATGCATGTCACATGGGGTAGGAAGTGCTATAACAGCACTTCTAGGAAGTGCTTGATCATTTTCAATAATAATAGTCCGTATCTACTTTACAACATGGCGTATAGTTTAAAAGTTAAAAAATGTGTAAGGAATACAAAAATTGACAATTTATTTTTAAGGGAAGGCTGCAATATGTATTGTCATCACAACCACTGCGTACTAATATTAATTCTAATTCTTTTTTAATCTTCTTCATTATATTGTCATAACATGCATCTATTGATCACTTATCTTCCTCATCATCTAAGTGCAACTTCCCTTCCCCTATCCCTTACCTTCTTCTTCTTTTTTTCTTTTTTTTTTTAAAGGAAAAGATAGTTAAATTTTTATTTTTTTTTAAACATAACTTTATAAATGTACTTTAAAATTACTAAAAGGAAACTTGTTGGAAAAGATAGGATAATGCAAATAGGATATTAATGGAGATTGTGGATGTTTTTAGATTTAAGGTTTTCATTATTTTAAGAAATTAAAGGTCTAAAATCTTTTGTCATACAAAAAATAAGAAAAGTAGTTGGATTTTATAACAACTATATTAGTTGGTTAAAATTTGTTTTGAGTCACTAGGGTTTCTGGAATTTGCTTTGATTCAGAAGCAAGGTTTTGCAGATTTCCTGTTTTCATCTGCTAATAATTAACTTTATGAATAGATAATTTCAAACTCAAATTACAGTGCAATTTTGTATGAATTTTCAGGGTGCATTATATATGCTTATATATATGGACATTTTCAAGTTTCAGACACTTCCACTATCATCAGGAAACCCTAGATTTTTATTGTTAATGGTGGAAACTGACTTTAACAGAAAAAAGGATTCGCAGAAGGCCCATCAAAAAACCCGTTAACCCATTAATTAATTACTGTAAGTTTCTCTTTCTCTCTCTAAAAGGCTGTCAAAATATCTCCGTACGGTTCGTTGTGCATCAGAAAATACCCTTTTTCTGTTATTACTGTCTCACGCCAAAACCCTACACAACACGCGCCTTCAAATCAGGCGGTGAAGTCCGCCCTGATTTTCGCCGTCTGTACTATCTGTGTCTCTGCGTGTGCTTTTCTGCAGTATATACTCACCAGTAGGAGACAAAACCCCACACGAATGATCCATTAAAGGATTAATGATTTTGAACTAAACCCCGATTTTTCACCAATTATATGAACACATGCACACGATATTCGGAATATATTATCATTATGGAAATCTTTGTATATTCGTGTGGGTGTTAAATTAGTATATACAAGACAAAAGGGCACTACTGTTATGGTGCAGAGAATGAAGTGCCATGAAAAAGAAGCTGAGCCACTGGCAGAGCACGGCAGCAATGCCGCGCATGGTCCCTTTTTGGGCAGACAGAAGAGCGTACCACTACCACTTCAACACTCATCAGATTCAGACCCCTGGGAGAAAGGTATTATGTCATTATAATATATATACAGATATTGATATAACTATTCTTGTAGTTTGCTCACCGGAGTACAAGTAATTTTGAGAAGAATTCGGGAAGAAGTTCTGGGATTAGAAGTTTGAGAGATGTTTGATGATAAAAGTAAAACTCGCTTCTTATTTTTGAACACAGAACAAGCAGCTGGATCAGCTGAAGATGAAGCTGGTCAGATTCAGAATCATATCGATGTGGGTTATCTTTATGAGATAGATCACTTTCTTTTACCTCCGAGAACACCAGTTCATCTCAACTCGATCCGTGTTGCCATGGTACGGAGTATAAAAATCTAAATATTCGTGTTCCTGTTCTTTTTTCTGGGTTTTCACACACACACACACACATTTATATATTAATATATGTATGTATATAAAAGAGTGCAATCACTTTTTCCTTGAATTATTTTAGGTTTGTGAGAAAACGGAGTTTAATGTTTCTTTAAGGTTTGCAAGCAAGGAGTCTTTGACAGCATTTTTCAGTTACAGCGCAAGAGAGACTCATCCGGCTTTAGATGAGAAGTTTGTAATGGGAATGGCATTGGCTGTGAAAGTGCTTCGTCGGAAGGTCCCAGCTGAGGAATATTCCGGGCTTAAGAATTTAGAAAGCTTCTGGGTGGTAAATTCTTCCCTTGTCAACTCTTTGAAGAATCATTCTAGTGTAATACAGAACAATAGTACTGGTTTATCTGACCTAGAATGTAAATTTATGGTCCGGTGGGGTAGCCGGAGACAAGTGAAATATCTGGGCAGACACAAGGAGAGCGGCAGTAATAGTAATCAAAGTCACAACTCTTTATCAAGCTTTGTGAATGGAACAGATTTAGCAGAAGACAAACAAGGGGACGTAAATGAAGTTGATGGTGATGAGATTAATGAAGTTGATGGTGATATTGAAGAGAATGTAAAAGAAAAGGTGGAAGAGAAGGAAGTAACTGGAGAAGAGAATGGAGATGATCAAGAAAGTAACGAGGAAGAAGATTATTTTCATGAAAATGGCAACAATTTGAAGAGAAAAGCGTATGGATTGAGAAATAGAAATGTGAAAAGTGCAAAGAAAGGAAAACTTGATCAGACAAAGAAAAAAGAGCGAAAGCAGAAGAAAAATCCGTACTCCCAGAGAAATAAATGCAAGAACAGAGTAAAGGAGGCAATTATTCTGAGAAACCCCAAAGATCGTTGGTCTTCTGAAAGGTAAGAGCTGACTGTTGATAGTATATATCTTGTTCCTTGGGTTGATTCTTCTATTTTAGAAACATGATATTTTTATTGGTATGGGAAATATGAATGAAGGTACAAGCTTGCGGAGAATAATCTTTTGGAAGTGATGAAGGCAAAGGGGGCAACAGCTGACAAGCGTCTGCTGCGGCCTCAACTAAGGGCAGAGGCCAGAAAGAGGATCGGGGATACTGGGCTCCTGGACCACCTCCTAAAGCACATGGCCGGAAAGCTTGCTCCGGGTGGAAGAGAGAGGTTTAGAAGGAGGCACAATCCAGATGGAGCAATGGAGTATTGGTTAGAGAGTGCTGATCTGGTTGACATTCGGAAGGATGCTGGAGTAACTGATCCTTATTGGCTGCCACCACCTAGTTGGAAGCCTGGTGATCCTCTAACTCAGGATCCCATCTGTGCTAGAGACATAAAGTTGTTAAAGGATGATATTTCTACACTGAAAAGGTGAACCAATTTGCCATAGATCATGTAGTGATTATCTTTATTATTTTATCAAATAATTGTGTGTGTGTGTTTTTTTGGGCCAGACACATGGAATTGATGGTCACCAAGATGCAGTTAGAGGAAGAAGTTGGAAAGTTAAGGAGGTGAAGGCTTGAAGCCAGTACATATATTTGGGACTACTAGTTATGTCCTCTTGTCTGCTGATTTATCTATTTTATTTCTTTCATGAACAGAGAGATAGACAAGTTATTCAGAAAGAAGGAAGCTTTAAACCAGGCAATTGATGTTTCATCATGTCCTAGTGGCATCAATCAAAAGAAGGATCAATCAGCCAATTCACTGATGAGTTCAAAGCATGTTGATTGTGCACAAGCTATTCCAATACTGGTATTTATATTTTGTAAATTGGACTTTTCACATTAAGCACAGTCCACTCCCAACTTAATTAAACGCACACGAGATCATGTTTCAATTATTTGAGATACTGTATTAAATGCTTCTCTTATTCATCTTTTGCAGGAAACATACAAGGAAAAACTGCATGGCATATCTGCTTTCGTGAAAGATATGGAGGTGTTAATACTAGGATAGATTTTGAGCATTTATTCTTCAACCATAGATGAGTAGATGTGTTAATACTTAAAATTAATTGAACCATAGTTCTCTTCTTTTTTGGGTTATTTGAAAGCATATAGACTTGATGGTTTTCCATTGTTGATGAGGTATGTTGAATGTGAAATAGGAAAGAATTGGAAAGCTGAGCTCCAATGTGAAGGAAAAAGCAAAGGGGGACTCTGCATTAGTGAACTCAACAGAGTCTACTACTGAAAAAGCAGAAAAGAGATTGGGAGCAGTAGCAACTGAAGAAAAAGCAGCACATCTGAAGAGTGGATTTAGAATCTGCAAGCCCCAGGGGACTTTCCTTTGGCCACGCATGGTTCAAAACAACAACAGCAGCAGCAGCAATACTAACTGCAGTAACATCCACCCTCAGCTCGTCGTCCAAGTTGATGTTCCAACCCCACCTTCAGTATCATCATATTCCAAGGCCTCAGGTCCCCTTCAGTTTGCTGACCATCCCACCTCTCCTGTTAAGCCTGTGGCAGAGAGACGTGCACTCACAGTGACCGTCTCTAGTGTGTCCAGCAGCCATAGGTACGAAAATTATACCAGTCTTAGTCCTAAACCCGCTTCCCGGATGGGTGCGTAAGTTGACAATTCTGTCTGAAATCATAAATTGATGGAACCAATTTTTAATCTATATATTTCAAGAACTCTCGGTCACTTTATTTAAATTTTAAAGCAAAAACACCAACATTAATTTTATTTTACTCTGTGCTTTGCTTGCAGCTTTAACCAGCTAACTATGGAACAAGAAATGTGAAGATGAAACATGGTGAGCAGCCGCAAATGTTGGAGTCCTCTGGCTTCAGAAATTCCATATTCTGTTCTTTTTGCTTCTAGTATGGCTAAGTACCAATCTAACAAATTAAGACAAGAATTATATGTTAAATAGTAACCCTGCCAGCTGTTATCTTTTTGGCAAAGTCAAACAGAATTCAGTGAGTTTTACATGTAATTCAGGAGTTCCTATAATGAAATATGTTAGTTTTCGTGCAAACTTTGGATGGTTGACTGTTACATTTTATATTGTCCCAAAGTAATGTGTTTTCTCGGCTTCTAAGCTTGGCTAGGCTTATAGGCTTATTTGATAGAGACAGATATGATTAATTAAGCATAATATAACTGAAAAGCAAATATCATTTGATTTCTAAAATTAATAATAATTGGAAATTACAGCTGGGCTCCCCAATCTATTTCAAATAAAGTATGTAAGTTGTACCATAATTGATTATACAAGAAAACAAAAAGCATGATGCAAATGACATGAAACAACCAATGGGGCTTCATTCGTGGCAAGTCTAGTAACATGAAAGGCCAGCACAATTGCAAGTATTGTATTATTTTATTTTATTTTTATCAAAAATTAAATTAAATTAAATTAAATAATAGTAGCAACTGGCCATGGAAGTTGAAACGTTGTTTTCAAACAAGATGAAGATCTGAATAATAATCACATCATTTTCTAATCAACTAATCCAAATCTCAGGAAGAAGAAGACTTTAGTTTTGTTAGTTAGAAGGGATGTTTCTTGACTTTCTTTCTCAACCCCCTTCTATGTTTTCTACAGGAGAATCTCAAACAGGTATGCGGAATTAAAAATAATATCGGTTTTCCTCATAATAACTAATACATTCTTGAATTTGAAATACCAAGCTTTCAATACCATTGCTTATCCTGCAATGGACAAAAATGTTGATTCAACTTTAACTGAATCTCCAACTTCCCAAGACAAAAAATACAATAATGGTTTGCTTTATAATTGCTGTATTACAACCAGACATCTTGGATTTGTACTTTTATTTCATGATTACATACCAATTACCCTCTGCCTGTATTGCAACAAATGCAAAATGCTGCAATCACTTGTACTCTGTAGAGAGAAGGGGGGAAAAAACCGAGAAATCGCACAGACAAGGACATAATTTCCGTAGGCAGGAAAAAGGAGCCCATCAAGGTTTTACATAATAATCCTTTTGAAATATAATAAAATGAACTTAAACTTGCTGTGAATGTTTGGACCTGATGATTATGTTAGGCTAACGGAAGTTGCGTAGGACTGAAGGACAGTCAAAGCTTGCTCGGTTATGGCTCTTTCCCTAGCTCGTCTAACCCAGTAACCAACAATTTCTTCTGCCTGGCTGCCTTTAACGCCATTCTCAAGAGCATCTGCAGCTTCACAGAGTTTCCCTTGAGCCAACAAACTCTCTACTCTATTTATGACAGATTCAATTCCATCACCAGATTGGTCAGCCTCCTTAACCTGAACTTAGAATTGATAACGTAAGTCAGTAAAGAAAATTTCTGAAATGGAACTTTCTTTCAATAATTTCAAATATGGAAATAAGTAAGTACACCTTCAACCAAGAAGCAACATGCGCTAATGAATGTGTTAATATACCACCGCCTCCATGTGGAATAAGGCTAAAGCGCCGCAATGTTCCTTTCAAATCATCAAACTGTGAAAATCAACAAAGTCAAATGTAAATTATTTCGTACTTCATTTGTTATGGAACAGGTATCTTAGAATCGTGATGACAAGAACACTTTTTTACTTCAAAGGTTTGAAACATATATCTTTGACATGCAAGTACAAATATATTCTGACAAAAGGTATATGTTTCAAACCTTTGAAGTAAAAAAG
>CAVNYN010202672.1:0-55012 GCA_963692815.1 Nyctanthes arbor-tristis | reverse complement strand
CCTCATTTCTTGAGCTCAAAATCCTTAGGGCTGGGGGTGCTGCCAGAGAGAAAAGACTCCTATGATGGTCCTCCACCCGGTTGGCGGGATTTGAGAGGGGGCAACCCCTCAAAAGTGCAATAGTCTGGTCACAGGTCTGGGAAGAGGAACCCTGAACCCGGCATCAAACATCTTTGTGTTTATAGCCACACATCCCCTAAAAGGATTGAAGGCTCTTTCCCCTCATAAGGTACCCAGAAAGCGATGTCATCCGGCACGTTACAACGGCAGCGGATAGAGCGTAAATCTACCTCATTCACTTACGAGGGGATATCCTTAGCCGCCCACTGTAAATATTCTTCTAGGGGCACTGCCGTCAGAGGCCACCCACTTGAACTTGCCTCTGCCTACACTTCTTCCGCTTTGGAACATTTGGCGCTTATACGAGAAACCTCCTCTCCTTTACTTGTCATTTTGATTGTCTCAAAGAAGAACTACCTAGGAAACTTCAAGATGGTAGAGACAGATTACCTTGAAAAGCAAGAATCTCTTGATGTTTTTTAACGAAAAACAATGTTGAAGCAAGGAGAGACTCTTAGCTAGACAAAAAGAGAGATGGAAGGTGAGATGCGAGAGGAGTTTAAATAAGAAAGGGGAGGATGTAGTGTATCGACCGTGTGTTGATTTGAGAAGCGAAAAGACTCCAATCAAATTAATGATTACCACATGCAGGTTCCTTAGAATACGCCACTCCACTGAATGGCGGCCATGTGGAAAGGCAAACCTATTTCGAAATTCAAAGGGTCGAATTTTAGGTGGTAAAAAGTGTGAAGACAATCACTAGCAATCTTCAAGGCTGCTAACCCTGAGTTTCATGAACAGTGACCTTGAGGGGGCAGTTTGTATCCACCAGGTCATAGAAAATCAACAAGGGTCAAAGGTCAATGGGGGTCAACGGTCACTGGTTCTCAAGAACAGGCCTAGAGCGCCTCACCTAACCCAGGGACCTAGCGACCCAGCGGCCATAGGATCTAGTGACTTAATTTAGCAACCTTAAGGATAGCCCTATTCTCTCACTCTCGCGGCTCAAGACAAACATGCACCTCGCCAGCGAGCTCACAGATGCATCAGCCAAAAGCCGTGACCCAGTGAGCGTAACGAGCATGCTAACTCCGCAGAAGCTTGGGAGTCCACGTGAAGAACCTTATCCTTTATGGCTGATAGGACCCCAGCATTAAATGCAATGTGGGGGTTACTTGTCCTATACACGGTTCAGATAACAGATAGTCAAAAAGTGAAGGCCTAATTTCAGTCGATTAGACCCTTGTATCATTCATGTAGGGTCACATTAAATGCTTGTAATTATCACTCCCAAGAAAAGGGCAAATGTACACTATAAATAGAGACAAACATAAATGGGACACCTAAGACCTCATTCTTTTTGTCTTCTACACATTATAGTCTTTCATTTATCACAAACATCTTTGGCTTTCTCTGTATTTATCTCTCATACTGATTCAAACACGAATTCCCCGCAAATATAAATCTTGTTTGTTGAGTCGAAAGCTAAATTTAGCATCAACATGTTTCAATTTGTCCATGTCCTTTGTTGATAGTCATTGCAAAGCAAAGACATATTGGAGGTTACTTTCTTATAAAATTAAATGGGCAGCCTTCGTTGGTTATTGGAGTTTCACAAATTCGTCTAGGTAATAGTTGTTTGTATCATCAATCACTTTGTCGAAAACCACTAAGTTATTTTAGTGGAGGCATGTAATGCGGTTACAATTTTTAATTTTGAAACTTATAATTTACCACACTAATAGAGATTAAAAATACTAATTGTCTTGGTCGAGACATTGAATGTATCAACCACACTAATTGAAATTAACAAATGTATAAAGCAATTAACTTGAGGTACTAAATAATGTGTAGTTAATGTTTGGGTACAATATGGTGTGTAAAAAATTAGTTCAAATTAACAGAAAAATGAAGGAACAAAATTGGAAACTGAATGTTCTATATACATCCCACCTTTTATATATTAGTGAATAATATAGAATTATAGTGCTCAGTTTAATCCTCCGAAAAGAATTATTATGTTGTCACTACTAAAAATTAGGCCAACTCCTCCGAAGAGAACTATTGTGTTCTCATCAACCCCCACATTTGTGATATAAAATTAAATATTAATATCCCACACTATTAGGATTTCAAAACTAGTAAAATTTTCCCATGATAATAAAATTGTTATCTATATAATAATAGTATGAAATTTTTGCACTCATATTTTAAGTCCAACCAGTCTTATGATATTGGTGCGAACCTAAAGGAGTGTACAATAGTATACATAAGGTTTTATGATCTATTTATGCTCAAAGTCATACAAAATAAGCAATTCTTGTTCATAAAAAAAAAAAAAAAGAAAAGTAATTCTTGTTTATGAAAATGTCAAAGTACTGAACTTAACTTCATGCACTTGTTTGTAAAGTAGATGGATGCATTATATGTGTGTGTATTTATATATCACAAGAGGACATCAAAGTAGATATTTTGAACACAAGCTTTTAACACTCTAATCACTTATGGTCTCGATAATATACATCCAATTTGATAATTTACATCTAACAAATTTCAGAACAGTTACACTTGGTAAAATCAACAGAAAGTACAACGAGATTTATGCACCTGCTGTTTTATAATTTACTGGAATGTACATAATAGTGAAAATTTCACTCGAACTATCACACACGCGATTCTCATGAAAGGATGGAAATATCATGATAATAGATACATGCTACATTGCATTTTGATAAGATTTATGTAGTATAATATCTATAGATTTAAAATAACTATTTTTTTATCATCGCAATCAGTAAGAAATAATGCCAAGATAATTCCAAAGCTAATATTAATATTAACTGGTGATGTATTTTGCAAGCAAGGATTGATTCCTTGTCATGGTTTATTCAAATAGTTAGTTTCAAATAAATTACTTCCTATGTCCTATGAACATAGTCTCATATCAGTTTTCAAATAAATTAAGATAGTCCAATTAATCTTCTTGGAAAAGTGGAATTTATGAATATTTTTCCTATTATACCCATTCATTTAATTGGTATTCAACTTTATTAGCTCTTATTTGTTGATATCAATGTGCATTAAATAGGCCCATATCTCCTTGTACGCCCCCTCTTTGTCTCCCAAGTTTTTTTCAATATGCTCCTTTGTACCATCCATAGCCTCATAAATAAATCTTATTGCGGGCATCTATTCAGAATCAACAAGCCTTAAGACACCAAGGGAGAGGTGTTCTTTATAGCATATGCAACACTAGGCCCGAAGTACTAATCTTTAAGAATGATCTTCTTTGCTTCCTTGTCGTCTGTCCTTTTAGCCCATCTAGAATTTACCCAATCTTCTAAAGTAAATAAAGATTGCAATAGTTTCTTCAACTCATAAAGCCTATGGAGAGTCAAGTAGGCTATAGCGAATCTAGAAGGACCAAGTCAAACTAAATCTTTGTTTGTAATATTTCTCATGAGGGCAAGTACACATTGATGATTATGTATGTAATTAGTGATCTTCTTTGCCTTCAACAATGTGTTCTTATGTTGAGGGAACCCCCCTAGTTTCTCAAGCATTAAGTCAATGCAATGCATAGCACATGGAGTCCAATATACATGCTTTCTCTTTTCCACCAATCTTCGTCCAGTTGCCTTATAAGCTCTTGCATTGTCTGTCACAACTTAGACAATGATTTCCTCTCCAACTTATACAATAACACATCCAACAATGTAAATATCATATTTGCATCCTTACTAGCATAGGAAGCATCAATTCTTTTTAGAAAGACCGTACAGTGCAGATTGCTAACAAGAAAATTAATCATACTCCTATTCCTAATATTAGACCATCCGTCAGACAAAATAAATACTCTTGTAGTGCTCCATGTGTTTCTAATATCTTCAACTATTTTTCCTGTTGTCTTCAACTCTTCTTCAAGAATCCAGGTTTGTAACTCATACAATGAAGGGGCTACAAACCCCTACCATAATAACCGATAGAGCGATACATTCTAATAAACGGGGGAGATTCAACCACATGAAAAAGTAAAGCATTTTCGAAGAAACATGGGAACAAACTTTATTCCTTAACTCTTTTGCTGTAGTTCGTGTCATTTTTGGTTGTCCTTCTTCTTCATTATCGGATTTGTAACTGACCTATCCATCGGACACCGCATACCTCTAGAAGAGACTTGGATTTGGATGCTCTCATCCTTTCCAAAATAAGCTCCAACATCAACTATATCGTCAAATTGTTGTTATGAAAGGTTTCTTTTCATATCTCCCACTTTCATGTATTCCTGAATCTCTTTCTTAACTTCTTCAGAAACTCCAAAACATGGTGCCATGTTCTTGAGTGTACAAGCTAAATAGTCTTTCATCTGCTCTAACCTATTAGTTATAGTTTTTTTTTTCGCAAAAAGTGCACTCCATATAAACATGTCCTCATTTCTCTCCTTCAGCATGGATTTCAGTGCATATTTCCAAGTTGGGTAATTTTCTATTGTTCTTTCCCATCCTTCTAAAGAAAAACAAATTTGTAATTAGTATTGATTCGCGTCGCACAAATAAAGGTTGATTTAAACATTGTACAAGTTAAAAATTGTGGCATTTGTCAATACACAAACACATCATTCTTATTGAATTGATCAAATTAAATTGAAATTCAATTACATCGAACGATGAACTTATTAGCAAATCTACCATGGAAAAACTAAACATTTATTTCAAGTACACATCACTGTACTGCCATAGTTACTTAGTTGACATACTAATTGAGACGTGGCACATAAATCTTCGACATTTTAAAAATAAGAAGTTGAATATCTTGTTCTAGTGAAATGTAGCCATCCTCTTTTTGTAGACCATTTAAATCAATCAACGACCTATTCTTCACTTTCTGATTTTTGTGCTAATTTTTATACCCAAAGCTTCATTCGGTTTGGAATCATCCACTTCGTTCTTCTCGTTCATGCTTTTAGACATTACTATGTAATGACATATAGAATGCAATAATTAATGATCAATCTATTCTCATTATGATAACAAACAATAATTAATGAAATGATTAAAGGCCACATGCATACCAGTTGTGGAAGTTACGTATTTATTACTACTAATAGTTCACTTGGCGTGGGAGGAAACAATTGACATTTACTTTGGGACAAAACAAAAATAGTAAAACATGCATGTTTATGTAAGTGGATGCATTCAATTATAGTAAGACTATTATTATGATTATTATTATTATTACCAATTACTTTAGACATTTGAGTATTCTCTTGCTAGCCAAGTGTAATTAATGCACTATCATGTGTGCACAGTTAACAAATCAAAGAATCAACAACTAGTCAACGAGGTGGATGGGTCGTAGGAATCAATCAATATATTATATATTAATATATACAAAGTACACTGGCCATATTGAAGATGAACAAACAACATACACATATGAAAATGAAATCTGAAAAGGAAGGCGACATTTAGAGATGAGCTGAGAGCAGCACTAGAAATGGAAGATGGAAGGGAAATTACCTTTGATTTTTGCACTTTGTAAGCTGCAACAGGATATGCTGACCGTGAAGCTGCTGCATTGAACTTGAAGCAAAAGGATATGTGACTGCCCGTGTACATATAAGAGAAGCTGAGACGGTAATCTTGATATTCTTAACCAAGATAACTTTGGCTGATATTTGAAACATGGGCAACGCTTGGGATAATGGGCTATCATCATTTTTTTTTTAGTTAAAAAAATTGAAATCGTAGTTCGAATTTAAGGCTCTGTAGAGAGGATCGTCTTTATGAAATAGGCGTAAGCCTCAGTTCAGACTGTTCTAATTCTGCTACATTGAGGAGGCAACAACAACACCTACCTTTTAAAACTATGATGATAGACAACAACACAAAAAAAACTGTAATACAATATTAGTTCAGAGGGGAAAAATATTCACACTAAACTGGAATAAAATTCAAATGGCAATAAAAACCAAAGAGATCTTATGGATCCGTCCTATGTTCCCTATCTGATGTTGATATCCCTTACCTTTCTGAGCCTCTGACTCCTTCCCTTTTGTTACCTTGATTCAACTCTCTAAAACGGCAAGACTCCATAAAAAAATGCACCCATTCCTCCTATTTAACCATTACATCTATTGATTCTGCCTTCAACTTCTCCCATCTCTATCCTAAAAGCCTCAACTTCTCCCACTATGTCTTACTCTTCTAGCTCTCCCTCAAGTTTCCGCCTTAATCAAGCTCTCCCACCACGGATAATGGTACAAGTTCTCCAAAGAAATCTAGGACCGGAACCATCATCTCAACCAAAAGTTGGTACTTTTCTAATGGACATTTCAGTTTTTATTTTCGATGTAGATAGGAGGGACGTGGACCTTACCTAGTGCACTATCAAAGTGGAAGAAAAACTTATAACATCTTTCAAAAGAATCCGCAATGGCTGAGCTATGCTCAAACACAATATCTCTTTAAGATACATAAGAAGGCTGCTATAGATATTATACTGAACCCATCATATGTTAAGTCTCTTTTTCCTCAGCCAGAATCCTTTTGAGAATTGAAAGAAAAGCTGATACTTTGTGAAATCTTTGAAGAGGAACACCACACAACATCCCAGACCGCGTTCTATGGGATGCGTATCAAGACTTCACCATATTCTCAAAATTCTTCCCCTATGTTCTTAGGCACCAATTGGGTTACAGAAAATCGTTACTGAGAAAATCTAGAGAGAAAATCTGGCATACCTGATTGCGTTCACCATTGAACGGATGAAGAAATTTGGATATGAAACTGTGTGATGAAGACACTGCTTTCATTCCATGAATCAATGCACGATTGTATTGGAAGCTGATTGCTGGTTTCAACAATTTCTTGGCATAATATCATAAGATTCATAACTCCTCTCTCTATTTTGTTTTTGGGTCGTCTATGATAGTAATTAGTCTTTTGGGCTCCCGCTTTTGGGCCTCCTTTAGCATGAGCCCTTAAACTTTTATCTTTCTTTAGTGTGTTTCCTTTGTAGTGTTTCAGGCTTGTGACCCTATCTCCGTTGCTGTTTTTCTGTTCTGGGCTTAGGCGTGGTCTGTCTAAATCCATTGTCCATGAGACATGTCTTGTACTCTTTTATGTTGATTAATAAAATTTTATAATTTCCTTAATAATAATAATAATAATAATAATAACAACAACAACAACAAATCAAAGAAAACAAAGTGACAACAAACAGCCTACTACAAAACAACTCAGAAAACAAAAATCATATAACTTACCAACCTATTTATCCATCAAGACCATCTCCATTGAAATAATAGCTAGTGGGTTCGACTAGGAAGGAAACATCCACTTGCGAGTAGCACGTAACACGAACGCAGACCTCTTGTCAAGGTTGGCAGTAAGATCAGCTTTATATTGAAAGAGAAATTTAGAAAAAAAGATACAAATAAATGCTGAAGAAAAGTATAAAGACGAAAGGCAACAAACGACTTTTTTAGAGAATCGTGAGAAGGTTTGATGGTGATGAAAAGCAGTGAACACCTTATCTTTATATGAGCGTAGAAGAACAAAGGAGGGGTAAATTTAGAGATAAGGATATATCTCAGCCAAAACTAAAATTAAAATATGGAAAGAAGCATACTAAAAGGAGGCCTCTGAATCAGACCAGAAAATCAACCACATGATAAATGATTCAGCAAAGGAAAGAATCAATTAAACCGAAAGTAGGGTTAGGATTCTATATTCTTACGGAATACTCATAGCAATCACAATTTTCAAAGCAATAAATTACTGTTTCAATTTAGATATTCATATAGATCTACTTTTCTGGAGTAATATCAATCTAGTTAAGCTATTACTTCTTCAAGAGTAATAGTCCAACGTTCTTTAAAATCATTTAAATTTTAATGAATTATTGAAATATTAAACGTAATATAATTTTTCAGTTTGATAATATAATATTCAACTGGAATATCAATGTATTGTGTATTTGTTCATGAAAATACAATAATAAATCTCACATATTTTGCTCTTCAAGAGTACAACATATTCAACTAGAATATTATATTTATGGTATTTCTTCAAGAAATCAAATAGATAATATGTTCCATGACTCTTCTAGAGCCTACCATATTCTTCTAGAATATGAGATATAATTGCGATCTTCCTATAAAAGAAATATTATTTTACATCATAATAATCTTCTAGATTATTACTGAATTTGAGACCTTTTTCTCTCTTTAGGAAATCACAATAATAGGAACAAAATTACACATATTCAAAATATGCAACAAAATGCAATGTAATAATGTTCATGATTATTACTAGAATTCTAAAGGCAGTAATTCTTAGGAAAATACAATTAATAATATATTATTTTCTAATATATTAGGCTTTTTAAGATCAAATCTATTTTATCTATAACAATCTTCTGGATCATTAGTAGATTTCATAAATCATAATTTCTTAGGAAAACATGACAAATATAAATTCATAATTTACTAATAATAAATTAAGCAATCATATATTATACATCAATGTAATAATTTAAGTATCTCAATAACTAATTATCCAAACTAATAATCACCAATGATATAATAAGAGTATATGAATCTCTTTTAATAAACTCACTCATTTACTCTATTGGTATATGAGATATGTGACAATAGAAGGAAACTGATGAGATAAAATTTTTATAGAATTCAAAGCCATGAAAACATATTTTATCCATGAAAACATATTTTATTCATAATTCACATAGACAAAACTTATCTGCAGTTTAAATTTAAATGAAATCTTCTGGATTTCGTAAAAGATCTTCAAGAATAACCCAAGATTTACTAGATATAATTTATACAAAATTTGCTCTTCAGGAGTATACTCAATCTAAATTGTTGTTACTTTCTGAAGTAGCAATGACTTATGATATTAAATTTAAATTTGCATAGATAATTGTGCTTCATAAATAATACATTTCATATTTAATAATTTAGATGACTACTACTAGTGGAGTAGTTCAATATTCTTCTAAAATCTTAAAATTTGTAACAATTCGTTCATCTGAAACAAATAATATTATCTCATAGTACTAGTGTTAATATTATTCTCCAAGAATAATCAATAAACTGTTTCACTATATATATATATATATATCATACAACGACTGGCTCTTCAGGAGCCATATCAACTGTTCAGTGTTAATTAGTATTGATTTAAAATATTGTTATTTTAGAAACAATAACTAAATATTCTTCAGAAATATTTAGTATAGATGTTTTATGTTGTTCTTCTAGAATAAGTAATATTTAATTGAAATAAAACAATAAATTGGGCTAATTTAAGTGTAACAACGTATTAGCTCAATTATGACAAATAATATGTATAGTAAATATTATGGATGGCAACGGGACGGGTATCACCTGATACCCGCGAGTACCCGCCCTCAATGGGGCTGGTATTACCCGCTCCCGTTAACTATTGGGGTTGGTACGAGGTGAAGGATCTCGCCCCGAAGTCTTATCTGGTCGAGGTCGGGTATTGACTGCCCCGACCAGCCCCGACCCAATACCCCCCTTTTTTTTTTGAGAAAAATATTTAAACTTAAATAGTGAGTTAGTGAGAGTTTGATTCTAGATACCAAAGATGGAAACAATAAACCTTACACTTCCCGACTAGTATCATTTTTGTTGAATTTTTAATTAACTTTAATAATTAATTCATTCAAATTTTGAGTTTTCTTAAAATAAAAAAAACTAATTTAAATACAAACTAAATCATGTCCCTAAATCAACTCCCTACCTCTCGTCTTTGTCTTTGTCCAACTCGAATCCTTTAACTTCAAGTCTCTACTAGTCCACCCAATCTCAAAGTCTCCACCGCCGCACTGCGCCGTTCTTTTTTTCCCCTTAACGAGGCGGGTAACGGGTAATTTTTTTGTACCCGCCCCAAACATCCCCCGCCCCGTACCCGTCCCGTACTCGATTGAATCGGGTACGGGGCGGGTACGGGGCGGGGATTTCATTAATCGGAAAAAACTATAGTTTATCAGAATACACATTCAAGAGAAGTTATGATTCTTCGAGAACACAACGAAACATTATATATCAATAATATTTAAGAATATCCAAGAATATCCATAAATATAGAATTTATGTTTCTTTAGGAAATTATAATTATTTACACATCTTAGTGCAGTTATAGTGTCAGTGATATTCTTCTAGAATATTTAATTAGATAGTGTTTTAATAATTCATGAATTACTATAAAACAATCATAATAATCTTTAAGATTATTAATGAAGTAATGCTAACATGACCACAAGAGCTAACCACTCGGCTGACCACATAGGAGAAAATGACCAAATTACCCCATACTTTAATTACAATCTCCACCCAAGTCCATTTTTCAAACCCTTTTCCGTCTTTGACGTCCAGCCGCAATCCGTCCATGCCATTAACGTCCAGCTGCGCAACTAATCCATATATTTTCTCGTAACATTAGCCAACGATTGCCAAAACATGTGAATAAATTTGTTCAATAAGCTAACGATTCCAAAAACATGTGAATAAATTCGATCAAATATTGAACGAATACAAAATTATAAGCTTCTCAATCACTTGTTTTTAACATATTATTACAAATCACTCTTTCATACCCTAATGTTAAATAAAATTATACCGGACATAGCATAAGCTGATTCCTCTACCAAAACACACCACGCATTTTACGCCATATGTGAAAATTAAGAACACGTCATTAAATTCATAATAATATCTTTAACTTTGCAAACTAAACTTAAAATAGTTCTAGTGAAACACTTAGATTAGTGTTCATCGTCTAAAACTCAATACAGATAGTAGTAATTGCTAATTTAACAATTACAATGATACTATGAAAAATTCATCTACGCTGTGTGGACATTGGAAATCCAAGCGCTTCCAAAATTTTTGAGCAATAGCGACACTTCATGAATACTCATGTCAAGATCCTGCAAGCTCTGCAAATATACATATAACAATCTCAGATGCCCTTTAAATAAATTTAAACATATTGTAGCCCATATGTAGAAATTATAACATCCTCATCCAAAATTTAAAAGACAAAATAGAACTAATTATCCCAAAAACTGAAAACATGAAACTAGTTAAAAAAAGTCACAGTTATTATCATTTTGATTTCCACTTAAAAGAATAAAAGTCATAGTATTATTTCAACAATCCAAAACTCAAACAATGCCATAAATGGAAATACAAGAAAAATATAATAACTACTTTCAAAGATATTGTGCCTCTTGTACCAAAGACTTCATCGCCTTCATATTGGCTGTATGGACTATTTGTGGGCGTAGTTGATTGAGAAAATTCATATCTTGGCACATAATATACATTGTGCAGTGGGTTTGGTAATTCCATCCCTGTAGCCCACGTTGAAAGGTAAGAACATTACTATCATAAGACCCTGTAGCAGAAACCATTACTCTATTTTTTTCCCTACTAAACCATGACTACTTCATGTAGATAGCAAGAGAATATTTACATTGTACAAGCTATTGGGTACCCATTAAAAGCATCCATCTATGACAACGTTTACCATATTGAAACTAATATCTAATTTCTATAGGGAGTACTACTTTAAAATGAACACTTACAAGCAATTGCCCTATAAAGGACCCTGAAGCACTAACGGAATATTGCGGTGCTTGATTTGCGGCCACGGACTCAGTCACCTCATTTATGCTTGCAGAGGTTTGGTTTTTGTTTTTCTTTGAATTCCTAGATGCCTGTCGCTTATCATATCAGTATTACCAAACAAAGTAAATTAGATAAGAAAGTAAGGTGATTAATGAATGGTTATGCCTTGGATCTCTTTCCTTTTGTCTCTAAAAGTCCCTTTATCCGCTGTGTGCGAAGAGCTCCTTTGGTCTTACAGCGTCTAGGGTCCAAAATATTGGTGCCAGATGGGCTCTAAGCCGCTTCTATGCTAGCAGTAGCATATGTCAATTGAGTATCTTGTTGTGGAACCTGATTACTTCCTTGTCGAGATATACTTTTTGCCAAAGCCAATGCACTTAACTTATCTTCAATGCATTGCTTCACATCCTTAAAGCTCGACTCATCATCTGCAGCCACATCTGCAACCTTCGTGAAGTACCTACACAATTCATCATATCTTTCCTGACCAGGAAAGACAATCCAACCATCATAGTCAATTTTGACGCGCGAGTACCAGCGACTAACATCTCGCCTCCATCGGCCTAGGATATACTTTTTTGGCACAGACTTAAAGTCATTACGAAATAAAACTGTAATCGCGTGCTTGCATAGTATCCCTTTAAACTCAAACATGTGACAACTGCAAACCATGTCACAACTACTGAAGTCGAATAGCACAAAAAAACTGGTTTGCTTTAACACTTTCCCATCGACAACCACATCCTCTCGAACCTCATGGCTAGTCCCCATTGGCCCCACTGCCACAGAAACAACCTCACAATACATCCTACTATCAATATATTCTTTCTGGAATTCCTTGAGGATGTCTCTTGTGTATGCTATCTGAAATTGTTTCTCAATCTCGTAGACACTAACACACGGGTAACGCAGGAGTACGAACTAAATTCTGCATGAAATTCTCTCTACTTTACTTCGCATTGCCCGCTCGTATTGGTCAACAAACTGCTTCAAAGAAGCCTTCGGATTGAGATACTTATCAAAGAAAGCATTCGTACTCTCGCTTCGCTGGGTAGATGACATTCCTGCCCAAAAACTTGTGTTGACATAACATGGTACCCAACGAGATCTTTCTGTGTACATACCTGATAACCATGTTTTTTCTCCAAGTGAATACTCCTCTATCATTGCATTCCAACCCTGCTAAACGAGGGCTCCGTGACACGTACACCAACTCATGAATTTTCTTAAATAGAGAATCCTTCTGGCTATGATGACCAAACTTCTCTGGTAACTTCTTCATTATGTGCCAAATGCACCATTTGTGCTTGGTCCCCAGGAATACAATTTCAATCGCCTTCTGCATTGCCTTATCTTGATCAGTGATAATGCTCAAGGGTGCCCGATTTTCCATACAGTCCGGCCACACCTTGAATAACCACACAAAACCCTCTGTGTCTTTGTTTGTCAATAAACCACATACAAAAAATATCGACTAGATCGGATGGTTAACGCCGATGAATGGACCAAATGGCAGATCATACTTGCTCAATCGGTATGTTGTGTCGAATGAGACTACATCTGCAAATTCCTTGTAGGCTTTCCTACACCTACTGTCAGCCTAAAACACATTCTTTAATCGACCACCCTCGTCGGTATCAATCGAAAAGTAGAAACCCGGACTCTGATTAGTCATTTTCGAAAAGTAAGCATGAATAGCAGTGACATCACCTTCTCTAGGTCGCGACCTCCTAACTTTATCAATGTAATTTCGACAATCCTTCTCAGTGAATGACATGTTTTCATATCCCCTACTTCAACAACAGTTGCGTTGAAACTCTTATCCAATGAAATCCCCGCTTTGCCATTACATCGAAGTTGTCTTTTAACATGCTTGCTCAGCCCTCTATTACAACGATATAGTCTAGATTTTGATGGGCTTGTTAGGTGATTATGCTGCAGCTCCACTATCGTTATGTGCCAAATTCCAGCAGCATCTGAACAGGCTCGCAATCTAGCTTTGCACCCGGTTTGACCTGTTGGACGAGGCATAATAGAAGAGCATGTACTCTTTCTATTGCCTTCTCGACCACATACCAGTGTGACATCACGAAGAATCACGTCCTCATCTTTCCCGAGTTCCTTTTCCTAATTGGAAAACTGACACGAAAGGCATAGCTTTGGTAGATCTCAAAAACTTCATCCTCACTATTAAACTTCATCCCAACCTCCGGCTCAGTCACTTCATCTGCTTCAACCACATTGCCCTCTGTGGTAGCATAGTAATCCATCCCAAACTCCTGTTCAATGAAATTCTCCTCACGGCCATCCAAATTCTCCTCAGCGACTCATTCAGGTTTACCGAGTGACCTTCAGAATCAGAACTTTCATTTTCTAGGGGGCAAAAAAAAAAAAAAAAAAAAAAAGGAAGTTGCAATATTTCTAGTCTAGCTAAAAAAAATTGTATTAGGGAACCAATGACAAACTAATCCTAATGTATTTGTCCAACATAATCTCCAAAAAATTTCTATCCAAAAAATTTTCCTCATAATCCTAACTAAAAACTTCCAACTCTTATCCTGTTCACGTATCCAACTACTTTTTTAAATTCATCTTCATACTGATTTTTTTTTTTTTTTTTTGGTATCCTTTCTAATTTTTTCAGCAAAAGAGTTAGTATGTCAAGATGTCATGAGAGAAACCTAGTAACACTGGTTGTCTAAGAACAACATGAGAATCAAAGTGAAAATATGTAATAAAAATTATAAAAACAGGATCAAATTGAAATCACAAGAATTACAAATTGGAAAGATCTCCTCTCTTGTAAATATTGTAAAATTGTAGTCTTCTTTTTTATATTATCTTCTCTAAAGCTGTAGATAGGAATTTGTTATAAATCATTTATATTTATGTAAATCTCTACTAGTAGTATATTATTATTAATGTTTATCTCTAGCATTAGTGGCTTAGCCATCAGGAACTCCACTTTGTACCTGTATAAATAGTTAGTATTCTACAGAATTCTTTCAATTAATTTCTTATTAGCCTCTTAACCAGAGTCATTAGCCACAACTGATTCGATTTGATGTGTAGCATCTGGAAAATCCTTTCTCGTCAATTTTCAAAAGCCATGGCTCCCCAGAGAACGAAATGATCAGGGGAAAAACAAGAGTCGAAATCACAAAATAATCGATTAATACCTGGCGTGTTCATATTGTGCGTGAGCTTGGGTTGGCTGCAGATGACGTCGCAGGCGAAGGGAAGAGAGGGTTCAAAAGTGTTCCATTATTTGGGCCTTTAACGCGACTTGGGAATATCCAAATCGAAGTCATCACAATCAGTTGGGAATGAGGATGGAGGCGGTGGGTCGTCGGAATAAAGGGGATCGCCGGCGGAGTCATTGGCTTTTTGGAGAATGAGGAAGGGTTCAAATGATCATCAAAGTGGAAGGGTAGAGAGGATAGTCCCGTTCACCCACGGGACTTCTGTTTTGATTTAGCCATTTTTTTTTTTTTTAAGATTTTAGGGGAAAATATCGTGAGAATATAAAAGCAAAATATCGCCAAAATTTGATGCGGTTCGCCGGGTGGTCAAATGAAATGGTCATTCTAGCATTACTCTTATTAATGTGATAGAATATTGCAACCCCATAAATATCAATATATTAATTATAACATATGAAGATAATCATGTTAAATTTTTAAAACTTTATCCAATAAACAACATATCAATTATGATATATGGATCTATTAGAGTTTATCATATCGTGACCAGAATATAATAAAGAATGATAAAAGTGAGACAAATAGTGGCTTTTATATTTACATTCATCTATAATAGACTGCCAGTCTGCCACAATTACTCCAAAAGGAAAACCAATCAAGAAAAAGTTCATGATCTCATTTCCATTGTACTTAAAACAATAGCATGACATAAATAATTAAATGACAAAAATTATTGAATTGAATTTTGATTTTCCATCCCTATATATGCACATAAAGATTTGCGAATCAAGTTAATATCTTGAGATCAAGTCATATACGTGACAAAAGTAAAAATACGATGAATTTGACTTTTTACATCATAATAAATATTTGGAGATAATCTTATCATTAAATTGACAGATTATTGCATTGTCAAATTCAGAGCAATCTTACTATTAAATTAGTAAATTATTCAAATTGAAAACCATCTAACTATTAAAATTGGTAGAGGATTCCAACTAATACGACACAAAAATAAATTATCCAAAAGAAAACATACATAATAATAAAATTATTTGTGCATAGTTTACATAATGAAAGAAAATAATTAACCACAAACCTGCATGATGTGATGTTCATATGACCATAGAAAAAATATCAATAAAACCACCGATGATCTCGACAGAAGAGAGGAAAAAAAAGAAAATAAAATCATATCTACAGAATAGAAAGAAAAGAAACTAACGGCGGTTCGTACTGATAATGTGTTATAAATTAGAAGAAATAATATAGAAAAGTAGACAGAAAAGTAGATAGAAAACTCAAAAATTGTGTGTATCATTATGAAATCCATCCTTATTTATAAGTCTAAAATTTTGGGAGTGTAATAGTTATTTATAATATAATTAAATAATTTACTACATATAGTAATTTATATATAGATAGCCCTTTGTAGTTTTAAAAAGTCCCGGCTAATTACGGCCAAACACTGTGCTGTCTTCAGTCGCCTTTCATACATCATCGTGCAGAGAGAAGTAAATGGAGAACGGTGGCACGAAGCATTGGCATTTCCGGGGCAACGAGGAGTTCATAAAGGCGTCGGTGTACTCCATTAGAGGTGTGCTGAACATGTTGATGGAGAATTTAAGCCCCGAAGATCCCAGACCCGTTATTCCGCTCGGCCATGGAGACCCTTCTGCTTTTCCCTGCTTTCGGACAACCCCATCCGCCGTAGATGCCATCTGCGACGCCGTGCGCTCCTCCAAGTATAACGGTTACGCCTCCACCGTCGGCATTCCATCTGCTCGAAGGTAAAGACTACACATTTCTATTTAGTTTGCGAATCGAGTAATTAATTTCTTGGGGTGGTTACTAGTTCGATACACGTGCATGCTTGTATAATCCCGTCTTGTGTTTTGCCTCGAATGATTGGGCGTCTCAAGGTTGCGCTGCCTGATTATCTTACAGAATTTCGCAGCCCATTAGGTTATATCCTTGAGACTCTGAAATTTGCTGGATTTCAAAGTCATCTATAATCTCTTGGTAATTGGTATCTTGTAATCAGCATTACTGGGATGACCGGATTCTGCATTTCAACTCCTATTTCTATTTCAAAATAGTAATTCATCAAAGCCATTTCACTTGCATATTTTATTTTGTTGGACCAACAAATATTCTTTCACCACTCATTTCAATTAATCTCATTTCTACTTTTAAAAAGTATATACAGAAAGCTAATGGGTTAATTTAGCATTCTTTTATTTTTTGATCATGTATTTTAGTAATAATTATTAATGGTAAGACCATATTGTTTTCGTTTTGGATAACTCTATCACACTAGTCATGATAACCATTTAATAGGCATGTTCCATTGACAAGTTCAACTCGGTGGTGAGGATGGTCTTTTGTGTTGCTAGTTGGGTAGGAATTGCCAATTGGACGATATTGGGGCTCAAGCAAGGATTTCTAAGGAACCAACATTGCCAAAAAAAGTCAGAAACGATCAGTGTTTTCTTGGACTCACCTGTGGTTTCTTACTTTTTTTTGACAACGTTGGTTCCTTTGAAATTTTTGGTTTCTTAGATTGGTTCCTTCCTTAGAAAAATTTGGTTCAAGCCCCTCTTGAACATATCTTTTCATGTCTGTGTTTTAATTTCTGTTGCCTATACACAAATTAAAATTGGTCAGTCTACTTCAGCCCATGCATTTTGTAGGATTCAAAACTCAAAAGTACTGCATAGTTCACTGTTCATTCTTTTGTACTTTGAAAAGGAAAAAGCAATGTTATATATTTAACAAATTCAACTGTTGCTTTGAACTTTAACAATTTCACTATCTCTGTGTGCGCGTGTGTGTGTAGCTGAAGAAAAATGAAAGAAACAATGTTTGATTTACTGCACTAGTTACTTGATAGCATAAGAAATGAGTGAAAGAAATACATATGTTGTTGTATGTATTTAGCGAAATAAGCACAACTTTATAGGAAGAGTTGATTATGATCCTGTACACTATGTTAAATCTGTAACTACTATTTTTTAAACAGCGCAATAGCAGAGCATCTTTCAAAAGATCTTCCATACAAGTTATCCCCAGACGACGTTTATATGACAGTTGGATGTACTCAAGCGGTAGAAGTCATTTTAGAAGTTCTTGCTCGCCCCAAGTCTAACATTTTGCTCCCAAGACCGGGCTTTCCTTTTTATGAATCTCGGGCTCAATTGTGTGATCTTGAAGTCCGACATGTTGATCTTATTCCAGAACAATGTTGGGAAGTTGATCTCAATGCAGTTGAAGCTCTTGCAGATGAGAATACTACTGCTATTGTCATTATCAATCCGGGAAATCCCTGTGGAAATGTTTATTCATATGAACACTTGAAGAAGGTACCTGGTTTCATTGTTCTAGCTGGAGTCAAATGCCATAAACTGTTTGTTTAACTTATATAGTTCTGTTAGTGATTGTTCAAATAATTTCTAAGGTTGCAGAGACTGCAAGAAAGCTCGGGATCTTAGTAATTGCTGATGAAGTTTATGACCACCTCACTTTTGGAAGTAACCCTTTTGTTCCAATGGGAATCTTTGGATCAATTGCTCCAGTTATTACTGTTGGATCGATATCAAAGAGGTGGATTGTTCCCGGTTGGAGACTTGGTTGGCTTGTTACTAATGATCCGAATGGCATTCTTAGGAACTGCGGGGTAATTTATCCGGTCTTTGGATTCCCCGTGCTTGAGTTTGTTTGCTGATTTTATCATTTGTGCGTCGAGCATATCAGAGGAGTGCAATCTGAAAGTAGTTTTTCTGTGTGAAACTATTAGACTTTTCTTCTGTAGAGTGTAGATCTTGATGAGAGTCTTATTTTATCAAAATTTCAAAATATTAAAAATAAATTTGCATGTTGGTATGTTATCAAAGTGTGGTTTACAGTAGCTCAACAAAAGATGATTTCCATCTTGTTTTACAAGATAGCATTGCATATAACATGTTTTAACTTGTAAGTTTAATGTCAATGTTATTTAGAGATTCAAAATAACAAAATCTAATGATGTTTGGGAGGAAATAATGAAATTTTTTTTTTTTTAATTATAAATGTGCAGATTGTTGATTGCATCAAGGGTTTTCTGAATATTTCCTCTGATCCAGCAACGTTCATTCAGGTTGACTTTTTATTGCCTTTTATATGCAGAATAGTATGAATAACATTTTTCTTTCAAATTCTTTTAGTATGTGTGGAGTTCTAAAGTACGTTAATATGATTAAATTTATAAATTTATAGTGCATTAATATATACAAATTGCATTTTGATTCTAAAATACCATTAAAAAAAACCAAAAAAAAAAAAAAAATAGAACCCGCTTAAATCTTAGTTATGCCTCCACCTTAGCCAAAATGGGAGGGTTCGGATTCCCCTACCAGTTTATTAACAAAAATGCAAGCATACAACTTGGGGAGGGGAACGAAATGAGCCTTACCTTCCGATGAACAAGAGCATACAAATGCAACAATAAAGAAAAAAGTATGCAGGCAACCTACTACAAGCTATGACAAGAATAAAGGAAACAAAGAATTTATCAATGAAACAATTATTCAAATCGATTCCGAAACTCTAGATCTTCTAACATATGGAATTCCTTGTCTATCACTACTAATGATTCCTTGAAGTTTCTGCTGATTTTCCCTCCGTGGAAGACTTGTAAATCAGAAAAATAGTGCCCAAGATTAGCCAAACAATCAGCTTCTTTAATCTCTGCCAAAATGTACAGTACTGTCCAACTTCCACCCTCCTTACTGTCAATTAAAGAAACATGTACTCTTGGATCTGATTCAATACAGAAATTCATTAAGTCCCTCTCCTTACAAAGCTGAATACAAACCAAAATTGCTTTATTCTCTGCCTCTATAATGAAGCATTCATGAAGCTGAGAACAATAAGCAAAAACAACCTTCCCTGCTTATTTCTAACAAGCCCACCAATAACAACTTTATTACCTTCTTTCAAACTAGCATCAGTATTAAGCTTAAAACAATCTACGGGCTTATTCCATTTAACTATAGTCCATGTATAATGTGCTTTCTCTTCACCACTAGGAGACTTACCAGTCTGCGACAACTTTAGCAATCCCAGAGAAACTTTAATAACTCTTAGAGAACTCATAAACCTTACCTCATGCTTAGACTTATTCCTTTCCAATTATAAAAACCAAAAGATAATAAAAGGTAAGCATTTAATCAAACTAGATTTATGTTGACAAAGCAAAGTCTGTTTAAACAACAGTTGTGGAGGATAATTGAAACAACCTCTAACAGCACCAATTTTCTGAAAAAAATTAAGTCAGATTTATACCCAACTTCTTCTTTAATAAATCATCCAAGGTACCCAAGCATAACAAAGTTTCCAATTAAAAACAGAAACTTTAAAAGGAATAGAATTATGCAGTAAAAGCTGATATCGTTTCTGCCTGTTATGCACTCTTCTAATATTAGCAATGCAAGAATCAACTGTAAACTTACCAGAGTAATCAGCCAGCCAGAAAGCTTTATCTGTAAGAGGAATAATAGGAATTTGAGAGATAAAAAAGTAAAATTAGCCAGTACAAGAGGATGTGGCTTCTTATATTACTGTCTCAGCAATATAATGAGAGACAGTAATATTAGGATTACCCACCAGATCAATTAACTGATATAGAGGTCCCTCTTTCAACCATTGGTCAAACCAAAAACTGACTTTGCCTGCTCCAGTTCTCCATGCAATATTATTTTCAGCATAAGAATGGGCCTGCTTCATCTTTTTCCGAACCAAAGAGTCAGTACTTTTCATCAGAGAAACAGCTGGATGAGATTTTCCACAATATTTATAATACATATCTCTTCTCCAGAAGGTATCTTGAGTTTCTAAATTTTGACCATAACTTGCAAAGAAAAGCCTTGGACAAATCAGCTATAGATCTACATCCTAACCCACCCTCTTCTTGTGGAAAACAAATTTTATCCCAAGCAGCCCAATGAATCCTCTTCCCCCCAGACCTGTCACCCCATAAGAAAGCATTGAACAAATTCTCAATTTTGTCAAGTACACCTCTAGAGGGGGTTCCAAAACTTGAAGTAAATACACTGGCATGGAACTAAGAACATGCTTAATTAAGTGTGATCCTACCTCCAATTGGAAGCATTCGATTTCCCCAATCCCAAAATTCTGCTTCTAATTTTATGCCCCACTTCATCAATGCTTAATTAAAATAACCTACGTGCATTCAAAATTTATACAAATTACAAATTAAATTTTAAATTATCTAAGAGAGAGTACGACTGTTAAATAAGAACATCTCCAATACAACAATGTCAAGAGTGAATTTCTTTAAAAAAACAAAAAAAGAAAAGATAAAAAGGCATATGTAGCACATAAAATACTTGACATTGTCATGGGCAATGTCTAACTATAGACATTTTCAAGAATCTAATAATAATCCTTTTGAGAAAAAGAAAATCTAATAATAATTTGCTACATGTGCACATTCACATTATTGCATCTGAGACATTTTTATTGTAGTGTCAATGTTATTTGCCACATTTGCAACGTGCACATTATTGCATTGGAGATGCTTTAAATTCCCTCAAAATTACACTAGTATTTTCAAATTTATGCAAAGTAAAGATTAAATTTAAAAAAAGTTATGAAAAGAAAATGGAAAAATAAAAAGAAAAGAAGGAAAAAAAAAAGTAACAACAACAAAAAATAAAATAAAAATAGACAAAAGAGGAAAAAGTATATTGGTGTTAGCATTCATGGAATTCTAAAATGTACACCCAAAATTATACTGATGTCAGGGTCATTTATATTGCAATTCTGGATGTTGTACTAAAGTACTACTGCTTTGTAGTGTCTGGACAAGAAACCAATTGACACGCATTGTACTCAGATGATGTGTTATAGAATGAAATGTGAAGGTGCTTCATGTTTTTAACAAAACTGTATATTACTTGTACATTGGGAGGAACACTTTATGTTGCATTTCCTTAGAACTGTCACTTTCACTGTTGTTGCAATAGATGCTTCTGGAATTAAAATTTCAAATCTATTTAAACAGGGGGCAATTCCTCAAATCCTTGAACATACGAAAAATGAGTTCTTTTCAAGAATTGTTAAAATATTTGGGGAAGCTGCAAGCATATGTTATGATCGAGTTAAGGATATCCCTTGCATTACTTGTCCTAGCAAGCCAGAAGGATCAATGTTTGCTATGGTAAGTCGAGAATGTAATGTTCTTATGATATAGAAAAGGCATAGAGCATGATCTACGTTGAGCTTTTGAATGTCAGGTAAAACTTGATCTTTCCATACTTGATGGCATTGAGGATGATGTGGACTTTTGTTGCAAGCTGGCCAAAGAGGAATCTGTGATAATTCTCCCAGGTATAAAACAAGATGGAAGATTCAATTAACTGAATTTTGAACTGCAATTTTGGTGTCCCAGAAACTATAGTTATCGATTCAGTGGTAACTAGTATGATACACCTGCTGTTAAGTTTTAAATTCTGTCTGTCAGTTATTTGTACAGATGGTTCTTTCTTTTTCTTTCTTCATCATTTTTTTTTCTTTGCGGGTGTGGGGTGGTGGGGGTGGGTTTCTTTTAGATACTTCTCCCAGAAATCACTGCTTTCAGCTTCAGAACTTTAAGGTCTAATGTACCCTACATTTCTAGTCTCATTCCATTCTTTTCCTCTCTTCTCCGGTTTTCTTAATTTGATTTTTCTTAGCATTCAACGGCATTGAGTAGGTCGAAATGATCATATGCACATAGGAAATATATGTTTCATAGAAAATAAAATATTATTTTTCATTTTCGGTGGAAAACAGTCTGGCATTA
This sequence comes from Nyctanthes arbor-tristis, assembly GCA_963692815.1. Lineage (NCBI taxonomy): Eukaryota > Viridiplantae > Streptophyta > Magnoliopsida > Lamiales > Oleaceae > Nyctanthes > Nyctanthes arbor-tristis. Next base: position 32,226 of record CAVNYN010202672.1, on the reverse strand, counting down.
GTATGAGGTGTTGGACAACCTTACAATAGTGAAGGAGAGGAATAACTGGTTCCTGGGGTATAAATTATTCAATACTTTTAACCATGTACCCATTTTCTGTAAAAATAAAAAACTGTCCTAGTGATCTGCGGAACATTATTTCCGAGTATGAGTCACCATCCTCCCTTACTATCCCCACTTTGTACTCAAAAAAAGAAGAAAAGACTGTTTATTCTTATAATTTGAATATGGGGTAAAATCTTAAGCTACATTATAGTACCATGACAATACTATATGTTGTGCAAACGTTCATTGCTTAGGTTTTCCCGAACCTGGGTGGCTGGGTTCCTCTGTTTTTCCTTGATTTTTCTTATCTTTAAGTCTTTGACGCCATAGAAAAAAATACTCGATGTGAAAAATGTGTGGTCCAATCTGTTGCGAACACAATAATCACCTAGTTACGACATCTGGACTGTAGAATCATAAACAAAATTTTCTATCCTAATAACTTTAGAGCCACGCAGTTCTGTTTAGCATGAAATACATGGTTATAAACTGCTTCTTAGTTGAGATTTGTACTATTTTTAAGCTGTGAAGACTGTATTACAAGTCTTTGAAGACAGATGATGAATTTTAAATTTAAAACCGCAAGTCTTGCTACTGTAGTTACTTCTGCCAAGAGGTCCGTACAACAAATGCTAATACTTCATTGTCCAAGTACCCCTTAAGATAAGCCACTTAGTTTAGGGGCCTTTTTTTGTTTTCTCTGTTCCTTTTTTTTTTTTTTTTGCTAGCATTGAAATTTTCTCCAGCTTTAAAAATTGATGGCCATTGTATTTATTAGTGACTTTGCAAATGTTCTCCAATTTATGTAGGTTTGCCTGAAAACTCTATTCAAAGTTGTCACATTAATCTTTGTAAGATACATTGACTGGTTAACTTGGTCATTTCAATCTCCCAAAAATGGATTGGAAGGTTATTCGATAATGCATCTCTAAATTTTTCCTGGCAGGTGTTGCTGTAGGGCTGAAGAATTGGCTTCGATTGACATTTGCCATTGACCCATCATCACTCATTGATGGACTTGGAAGAATAAAAGCTTTCAGTGACAGACATGCAAAGAAACAATGAGTGTTGTTTCTGTTTGCAACTGAATCGCGGATGCCCTTGATTATAAAGAAGTAACTCTTTTCCACGATATTTAGTGACGATTTCCGACCTCCATTTTGATCCACTTGTTCAATAATAATGGTTGAACAATAAAAGTTTGTTACTCGGGGAAGTAGGATTCTTCATTATCTCTCCGTATTTTACATCTTATAACTTGATAATAATAATAGTGGAGAATGTAATTTACAGTGTAATTTGACATGAAGAGTAACCAGGTCTGCCCAGTTCTTTTCAAGAACCGGGATATCGATTCTTTTTATTAGGCTACACATCAAAGAGTTAATCAACGGCTAGTTTTAGAAAATTTTCGGGTCTTGCCAGGTGAGCTTAGGAACATTTTGATGTGTGTAGCGTGTGTTTGATAGATTGTGATACACTGAATTTTGCTAACTTTTATAGGTCTATGGCACATTGCGGAGATGCGATGCATTTATACATCCACATGAGACGGGAGATGTTATAAGAGTACCTCCTGAAAGTGTTATAAGAGTATCTCCTGAAAGTGTTAGAAAATTTTCATGTTATTGGATACGTAAACCCTTCAACAATCGACGTCCACCCGTTATTAATTAATAGGGTGTATGTACACTCATTTTCTTCATGTTGATCTTCACCATCTTGGTGCTCTGAATGGGGCACGTAAAAGAGAGTTGATTAGTGAAACATCTCTACCCTTAAACGAATGCTCGATAGTGGGATAGGTACACAAAAAGGTTAACATAACTGATATATAGAAAGATCATGTTTTTCAATACATGTAATCATGTTTAAATTAATAGTAATCACAAAGACTAGATATCTATTTTATCAAACTTTATGTCTAAATAAAATTATTCTTAAGGGTAAATTTCACAAAAGGTCTCCAACCTTTGAGTTAAGAACTAGTTTCGTCTCTAACCTTTTTTTCACTCTCTTGTGTCCCCAACATTTCATAAATGTGTACGAAAGGCCTCTTTTGACACTATTCTCTCAACTTTTCATGAAAAATGACAGTTATATCCTTTTAACTTTTAAATTTTAAAAATAAAATATTTAAAAATATTAAAAATAATAAAAAAATTTAAAAAAAAAGGAAAACCCCCACCCCTTCTACCCTCTCAACTTGCCTCCGAAAACGGCAACAAGGAGTCCAAAATGGAGGGATTCACCCCTCCCAAAAACGCTGCCAGAAATGGCATGCAGCGTTTTTTATGCCGGAAACGGCAGCGACTTTGCTGCCATTTCTGGCAACATATTGCAATTGCTCAATCTTTTCTTCAAAGACATCAGTATCAACAGCCTAAATAAACATAAAACAAAAAAAAAATAAACACAAATAGCATAAAGCAACAAAAAATACAACATAAACAAAAATAACTAAAAGGACATAAAAAACAACATTTGAACACATATGGATTCAGATAAATAAACCTATTTAAATATAATCCTCTTGCGACGGTCCCCAACACCTTCAGCAAAAACTTTAGAGGGTGAACCTCTACCACGCTTCCCCGGCGCTAAAGGATTTTCAACAACCTTCACAATCAGTCGTCTACACTGCTGAATAGCTGGTAAAGTCTCCACAAAATCATCAGAATAAACAGAATCATCATAAACATCATCCGCATCGAAAATGTCTTCCATAACTTTCTTTAACCAATCCTCATTTGGGATCTCAATCGCCAGTTGAGCAGAGAGGATAAATTCATAACCAGCCATTACGGAAGCTCAGCTTCCTCTTCAGTTGGAACTATATTGTCAACCACAACCTGGGAAAAATATAAAAAATATGTCAAACAAAAAATCTAAAACAGTATGAAACAAAAAACAAGAATAAAACAAAACAACTTACAGTAGGATTACAGAAGTTATTAGTATTGAGATCAGGAGACCTCAGAGAATCAGTTGTACTCCATTTAACAATAAGGGGTGCACCACTCCACGTACGAACGCAAACCTTACCAACAAAAGTAGCAATACAGTCATACAACCAGACTTGGAAGGAAAGCAAAAACCCAAATAGTCGGTATGCTTCCTTGTCTCGATCCTAGAGGCCTTTTTTCAACTGACCCAATAGCCAAGAAAACATATAATTATCCCAGGGAAATCTGTCCATCTCACTTCAATCATCAACCAACACAAAATATACTGATCGATATTCCTCTTATAAGTTGTAGGATGAAAGTAAAAAGTCAAAATGTACAGAATACAAATCTTGACACGATCAGTGTTAGATACATCCCTCAAATCCGTATCAAGAGAGAGAAAAAAAAAAGTCAGAACATCAAAACTTGACACAAAAGAAACACCAAGAAAAAACCTATCCTTAAAGTCCGAATGGCGAGACCTATAAAATAAGACATTATCTGACCCAATACACAACAAACCGGTCACCATGGTGAACTAGACAATAGAAAATCGCAGATTTTTACCACAAATCAAAAACCACATCTCGTTTTCATTCGGTTGCTTAACCTCATGTAAGAGAGCATTATGGACAACTTGTGTCTAGAACACAATTTCAGAGTACCCAGATAGTACTTGAAGCAGGTAGTACTAAATAAGCTGTGTTATTCTGCATGAAGCGGCTCTGAACATCACCGATAACATTGTGACTTGATTTCAACGTCATCCACAAACTGGGATAGATATGGAAATGCCAATCCTTAAAAAGAATGATAAAACAGTAAGCACACAATCATATGAAACAAATACAGTAAAAATAAAAGAAAAACAACTTCACAATAGCAACAAAAAGAACAAGATACAGAAACAATAAAAAAGGCAGCATCTAACGATTAATAAAAGTGACCAAAAAAACAAGAATGAACAAGTAGTAATATACATAAACAACAAATAAAAACAAGAAACTGCAGTTAGTTAAACAAAATAGAGAAAAAAACTAAGTACACAAAAAACATATAAAATAGGGCAGTATAAATGTCAGAAAACATAACTTAATAACCAAAATATAAGGCACTATAAATGCAAGTAGCGAAGAAAAACCAAAATGCATAACCAGAAATATATACAAAAACTAGCAAAAACCTAAAAATAAATTACTACAAAGTACGTGGCAAAGAATATTCAACAAAAAAACATATTAAACAAAGCAACACTTCTAAATTACAATGTCAAATAATACATCTAAACAAAACAGAACAAATAACAACATTACAAACACAACATTACAGCAAAATAGAACAATTATAGACAGCAGATGACACAAATAAAATCAAAAATAATCGTAGAAACAAAATCAGTAAACAAAAACAACAAAAAAATAACAAAAAATGAAGGAATACAACATTAATCGGCAGCTCAGAAAAAGGAATAGAAGAACGATGAACCCTAGCTATAGTAGAAACAACATGCTTCTTCCACCGAAGTAGGGCAGTAACCTTCCTAAGATGCCAGACAGTTCTTCTTCGATATTTGTTTCCGCAAAGTAATTGTGACGCCCCGAGTTTTGGGTGCCCGAGACGTTATTAAATTTTTCTCTCTTCTCTTTTAAATAAAATAAATCAAAATGAATCAAGAGTGAATAAAATGCAGAAAATATCTTGATTCAAAAGTGATAATACAAAAGATAATTCATCGGTGATAGCCAACTGTTTCACATGACATCAAACGTTTTCCAAGTACTTAGACCAAGTTTGAATCAATTAACATCAAAAGTTTCCAAGTACTTAAACAAAGTTTGAATCATTCAAAATAAGGCTAATTTAATTTATTTTGAAAGTCACCATCGCTCAAGGTGTCTCCTCCGACTCTCACTCTGCAAAATGTAAATTTTGAAATGGTGAGTATTTCATAGAAATACTCAGTAGACTTAGCGCAATATTAACTAATTTATACTATAAACATACATATAAACATGCAAATCATATCTCATAAGTCTCTACTCGAAAACAAGAATCGTATGGTAAATGCAGGTTTTTGACTCTCATCTCATGCTCGAAGGCATATAAATACTAGCGCGCATAGTAACATCATAGCATGCATGCAAAATCTGTGCATAGCAATAAAGGATATGCAAAAGTCTTGTCTCGTCTCGTCTAATCTCAAGCATAAAGCAATTAAGTTCATGCAAATAACATATACGAACATAAGTCACATATCCATATGTAATCCATAGAACAATCAATTAATATTAGCGCTATTTTTGAGAAAATATCTTAGAAAAGAGTTTACCTCAATTTCACCGCGTCGAGCTAATGGGCAGGGTTTACTCACTTATTCTTCACTCTCTCCTATAAAAGAATGTGAAATTCAAATTAGGATTTTTGCTATAATGCGTTATTTTATAAAATAAATTATTTATAATAAAATAATTGTACAAAAGGCTTAAAGTGTTGTGCCTAATATGACTAATACCCAAAAGTTAGGGGAAACTAGGAAATTAAGGATTAACTAAAAATTTTGGGTATAAAATATATGAGTTTAATTAAACTAATTTAGAAATCCTCAAAATTTCAATAAATCTAAAAAAAAATTATGATTTAAATAGTTAAAGTCATTAAATATCATAAAATGAGGTTTAAATTAAAATATGTATAAACTAATTTATGGGTTTAATCAAATAAAGTTAAATATAAACTAAAATTAAAATCTTATAAACTTTTAAAACTAACTTGAAAGAATCCTCAAAATAGAGGACTAAAATAACTGAAAATAAAAGTTTATAGGCTAAAATAAATAAAACATAACTTTCTGGGCCCATCTAAAAGGGACTGAAAGTTTGAGGGCCAAAAGTGACGAAATCAGAAGATTCGGACTCATTTAAACTAAATATAAAGTTCAGGACTAAAATGACACAAGATAAAAATTTGAGGTTAAAATGTAAATATTACAAATACATAAAAATTGCTCCTTCAATCCCAATCCATTCGACAACAGAGAAGGGAGAGGGGCAGCGGGTCTCGGCCGAAGAGGGGGGTGGCCGACTTCGCCCGTTCACTGGCGACACCGCGCTAGAGCGCGTCACCCGCGGCGGTGAGGGCCCCAAGGGGCCAATTTGGGCGCAAGACCGGCGCGAGGAATGGAAAATCCGAGTTGAAATCGATCGTCTAGCCCCAAAATTCGAAAAAATCTCGCTTTTGTGTTGTCTAAGAGTGGATGTAGATAGTTGGGTTAGGTTATTGGGTGTGTAGTGAGACGAGAAATGGAGGTTTTTGGGGTGAAATACGGTGGTGGTGGTGTTGGCGGCAAGGGAGGAACAGCCGGCAGTGGTGGCGGCGTATAGTGGTGAAGGTGCACGGTGGGGGTGCCATTGGTACCATTTTCCTTTTTTCCTACTTGTTTCATCAATCTAATGCCTCAATTTGAGAAGTTTGTAAAATGTGTGTGTGTGTGTTGAAAAGACAGTGGCTGCCGATAGTGGCGTACGTGGTGGTGGTGGTGACATTGTCTTCATCTTCCACCAATGACACACCAAAATTGGATGTTTTGTAGCTCTGTGATCTTGGCAAGAAAGACCAGTGTGCTTGTGTGTATGTGTATTTGTAAACATGTGATGAAGTGTGTGTATATTCCTCCCGATTGTTTGCTTGTGTGTTGTGTGGATTTGCAAGGTAATTGAGTTGTCTTGGTTGTATTGTAAAGGCAGTTTGTGTGTTGGTTGTATTGTGAAATTAGTGTGTTTGTGTATGTCTCAATGTGTATGTTGTTGAATGTGTGAAGGAGATATTGTGGCTCTTTGTGTGTTGTGCACTTGAGGGCCTTGTCAAAGGCAGAGGGGAGAAGAGATGGACAGTTGGGGAGATGAAGGAGGAAAGAAAACAGAGAGGAAAATGGAGAGGACAAGGGACGTGTGAGGGGGAAGAGAAGAGGCAGAACAAACCTTTGGTGGCTGCTGGATGGGCTGCTGGGAGAGTGGAGTTGGAGGAGAATATATACAAATTAATTAGGCATAGGGTTGCATGGGGAGGGATGTTTGAACAAGGGTTACTAATTTGGGTAAAGGTCTTAATCCATGGTTTGATTATAATGATTGAAATTAAGGACTAAGAGGTTAATTAGGATGTTGAATACCTAAGCTTTTGGTGGAAATTGTAAATTGAATAAAAGGAATTTTGTAAAAATGTGAATTATGCTTTATTCATTTAAATGGTTAATTAAATGGCAAATAAATCAAATAAATTACAATTTATTAATTAAGATAAATATTCATTTAATTGAGTTTAAGAATTAAATTCGATAAATTTTGGTAGCCACGCGACTAAAAATTAAACAATTTAAAGTTTAAATTTTTTTTAAAAAAATTTCTCGGCCGCTACAACCTTACCCCGTTAAAATAAATTTGGTCCTCGAAATTTAACTTGGTCTATGAGGTCAGGGTATTTCGTAGGGATCTCCTCCTTTTTTTTTCCCAAGTGACCTCATTACTTCCATCTCTACCCCACTGGACTTTGACTAATGAAATCTCTCGATTTCTCAAGACATGAACTTTCTTTTCTAAAATGCGTATAGGAGTTTCCTTGTAGGATAAATTTTTCTAAATCTCAATATCTTGATAGTTCACCACGTGATTCGGGTCAGGGACGTACGTCTTCAATAATGAAATGTGAAAAACATTATGTACTGCTGATAGGTCCGGCGGTAAGGTCAAACGATATGCTACATTCCTGACCCTTTCTAATACCTCAAACGGTCCAATGAACATGAACCGGGGCCTCAACTTCCCTTTCTTCCCAAATCGTAAGACACTGTTCATTGGTGCTGCCTTGAGAAATACTTTCTCTCTAATTTGGAACTCCCAATTTTTCCTCTTCAAATCAGCATAACTCTTCTGTCGATCCTGAGCTGCTTCAATTCTGGATATGATCTTTTTAATCTTTGCCACTGTCTCCCTTACCATGTCTGGTCCAAGTAATTTCCTTTCTCTGACTTCATCCCAATAAATTGGTGATCGGCATCATCTGTCATATAGAGCTTTAGAGGGAGCCATGCCAATCGTGGCCTGGAAACTGTTAATGTAGGCAAATTCCACTAATTGTAGGCGCTTAACCCATTTTCAGCCTAAGTCCAGCACACATGCTCTCAACATGTCTTCCAGTGTCTGGATGTATGCTCAGACTTTCCGTCTGTCTGAGGGTACTAGGCAGTGCTAAAGTTCAAGCGGGTGCCCATGACACTTTGGAGACTTTCCCAGAATCTCGAGGTAAACCTCGGGTCTCGATCTAACACAATGGAAACTGGTGCTCCATGTAGTCGTACAATCTCTTTAACGTATATTTGGGCTAGCTAATCTACACTCAGAGTCATCCAGACCAGTAAGAAATGAGCAGATTTTGTGAGTCATTCTACAATTACCCAAATAGCATCGTAACCTCTTACTGATCTAGGTAGACCCACCACAAAGTCCATCGTAATCTTTTCCCATTTCCATTCAGGTATATCCAAAGGTTTAAGTAACCTAGATGGCCTCTGGTGCTCAGCTTTAACCTGTTGACACACCAGGCATCGAGATACAAATTTTGCAATGTCCGCTTTCATATTTCTCCACCAGAAGGAATCACGCAAGTCTCAATACATTTTTGTCCCTCCTGGATGTGCTGCGTAAGGAGCCGATGGGCTTCAGCTAAAATCTCATTCCTAATGTGCTCATCTTTCAGAACCCATAAACATGAGTGCTGAATCAGAAGCAATCTCAAATCCTGATCTCTGGGGAGTCCCTGCTCTATTACGAATCTTTTCCAAGAAGCTATCATTTTTCTAAGCAGTTATAACCCGTTCCCTTAAATCTGGTCTGACAATCAAATTCGCCAACCTACCAGACCTTTGGGTTGATGGGGCTCACCTCGATCCTCAAGTTTTGGAAATATCGAATTAGCTGGTCTTGCACCATTCCCAATTCTAATAAATGTCCAGCATTCTTCCTGCTTAATGTCTGCAACAACATTAGCTTTACTCGGATGGTAAAGGATATCACAGTTATAATCTTTCACCAACTCAAGCCATCGACGTTGTCTCATGTTCAACTCCTTCTGAGTAAAGAAATATTTCAGACTCTTATGATCAGTGTAGATCTCGCATTTACTCCCATGCAAGTAGTGGCACCAAATTTTTAAGGCATGTACTATTGCTGCAAGCTCTAAGTCATGAGTCGGATAATTCTGCTCATATGGCTTTAGCTGTCTTGAAGCATAAGCTATTACCTTCCCGTGCTGCATCAGTACACACCCCAACACATACTTGGAGGCATCTTTGTAAATGACGAAACCCTTAATGCCATCAGGTATAGTCAGAACCGGAGCTGAAATTAACCTTTTCTTCAATTCTTGAAAACTCTTCTCACACCGATCTAACCACTGAAATTTAACTCCCTTTCTAGTCGGATGAGTTATAGGTCCTGCTATTTTGGAGAAACCCTCTATGAATCTTCGGTAATACCCAGCCAATCCTAGAAAGCTCCTTACATCTCCAACACTAGCAGGGATTGGCCAATTTGTCACATCTTCAACTTTAGAAGGATCAACCTCAATGCCTCTGGCCGTGACAATGTGGCCAAGAAATCCAACTCTCTCAAGCCAAAATTCGCATTTCTTGAATTTGGCATACAACTTCTCTACCCTCAACGTATCCAGCACAATCTTCAAATGTTCCTCATATAGTTTTAGATCCCTCGAGTAAACCAGCATGTCATCGATGAAGACGATGACGAATTTATCCAAATCAGGTCTAACTCGATCTAACTCCAACTCTATCTCCATAGGCTCCTCTTCTAGCAATGGAGCCTGTACTGGCTCTGGTGGAAAGAGCTTCCCTGAACTCATCACGAGCTCATCACAGAATGTCGGAAAATCAACATCTACTCCCCTACGTCTCCTCAGATCCTCATAAAACTCAAAAATCAGTGACTGTCTTTCCTCAGGGAAAACGGATATAAGGTGGCCAATAGAGGCCGCATCGTCAGTAGGTAAATCACAGGATAAGGCATCATGACGTGCCATGCGGTAAGCCAATATATTCTCTGATATAGTCATAGCTGGATCAAACTCAAATGACAAGTATTTATCCCAGATAGCAAGCACCCTCGCGCACATACCTCTAGTCTAAACCATGTCTGAAAATTCGCTATCAAAGTCCAGTCAAGTAAAATTTTCCATAATCTCTAGTAAGTTCTCGAGGACTAAAACGAAAAAAGAAACGTAACATAAATCATTTCTTGATTATTCTCACTTGGTTTATCTAGAAGTGTGCCCAATTATGCTCAACTTGGTTACTTCTCAAATAGGGTACAATATCTTTCTCGTCTCAAAATTCATATCATCATATCTCAAATATGTACCCAAATTTCTCAACATAAACATTTTCTCAAAATGAATAACTTTCCTTACCTTCAGAGTGGGCGGAGGGAGCGATGGCAATGGCACTTCCAAGATTCTTAAATTTGAAAATAATTTATAATTTTTTTAAAAAAAATCATTAAACAAATTTCTGCGAGTCTACAGAAACGTCGACCGCACTCTAATACCAAGCTGTGACGCCTGAGTTCTGGGTGCCCGAGACGTCATTAAATTTTTCTCTCTTCTCTTTTAAATAAATCAAAATGAATCAAAAGTGAATAAAATGCGGAAAATATCTTGATTCAAAAGTGATAATACAAAAGATAATTCGTCGGTGATAGCCAACTATTTCACACGACATCAAACGTTCTCCAAGTACTTAGACCAAGTTTGAATCAATTAACATCAAAAGTTTCCAAGTACTTAAACAAAGCTTGAATCATTTAAAATAAGGCTAATTTAATTTATTTTAGAAGCCACCATCGCTCAAGGCGTCTCCTCCGACTCCCAGTCTGCAAAATGTTAATTTTGAAAGGGGTGAGTATTTCATAGAAATACTCAGTAGACTCAGCGTAATATTAACCAATTTATACTATAAACATACATATAAACATGCAAATCATATCTCATAAGTCTCTACTCGAAAACAAGCATTGTATGGTAAATGCAGGTTTTCGACTCTCGTCTCATGCCCGAAGGCATATAAAATACTAGCGTGTATAGTAACGTCATAGCATGCATGCAAAATATGTGCATAACAATAAAGCATATGCAAAATTCTCGTCTCGTCTCAAGCATAAAGCAATTAAGCTCATGCAAATAACATATAAGAACATAAGTCACATATCCATATGCAATCCATAGAACAATCAATTAATATTAGCGCTATTTTTGAGAAAATATCTTAGAGAAGAGTCTACCTCAATTTCACCGCGTCGAGCTAATGGGCAGGGTTTACTCACTTATTCTTCACTCCTCTCCTATAAAAGAATGTGAAATTCAGATTAGGATTATTGCTATAATGCGTTATTTTACAAAATAAATTATTTATAATAAAATAATTGTATAAAATGCTTAAAGTGTTGTGCCTAATGTGACTAACACCCAAAAGTTAGGGGAAACTAGGAAATCAAGGATTAATTAAAAAATTTGGGTATAAAATATATGAGTTTAATTAAACTAATTTAGAAATCCTCAAAATTTCAATAAATCTAAAACAAATTATGATTTAAATAGTTAAAGTAATTAAATATCATAAAATGGGGCTTAAATTAAAATATGTATAAACTAATTTATGGGTTTAATCAAATAAAGTTAAATATAAACTAAAATTTAAATCTTATAAACTTCTAAAACTAACTTGAAAGAATCCTCAAAATAAAGGGCTAAAATAACTGAAAATAAAATTTTATAGGCTAAAATAAATAAAACATAAGTTTCTGGGCCCATCCGAAAGGGACCGAAAGTTTGAGGGCCAAAAGTGATGAAATCAGAAGATTCGGGCTCATTTAAACTAAATACAAAGTTCAGGACTAAATGACACAAGATAAAAATTTGGGGTTAAAATGTAAATATTACAAATACATAAAAATTGCTCCCTCAATCCCATTCCATTCGACAACAGAGAAGGGAGAGGGGAAGGGGGTCTCGGCCGAGGAGGGGGGTGACAGGCTTCGCCCGAGTTGGGTGCAAGGCCAGCGGGAGGAGTGGAAAATCCGAGTTGAACTCGGTCGTCTAGCCCTAAAATTCGAAAAAATCTCGGGTTTGTGTTGTCTAAGAGTGGATGTAGATGGTTGGGTTAGGTTCTTAGGTGTGTAGTGAGCCGAGAAATGGAGGTTTTTGGGGTGAAATATGGTGGTGGTGTTGGTGGCAGTGGAGGGGCAGCCGGTGGTGGTGGCGGCGCACGGTGGTGGAGGTGCACGGTGGGGTGCCATTGGTACCATTTTCCTTTTTTCCTACTTGTTTCATCAATGTAACGCCTCAAATTGAGAAGTTTGTAAAATGTGTGTGTGTGTGTGTTGAAAAGGCAGTGGCTGTCGGTGGTGGCAGAGGCGGTGGCGCACAGTGATGGTGATGGTGGTGGTGACATTGTCTTTATCTTCCACCAATGACACACCAAAATTAGATGTTTTGTAGCTATGTGATCTTGGCAAGAAAGACCAGTGTGCTTGTGCGTATGTGTATTTGTAAATATGTGATGAAGTGTGTGTATATTCCTCCCGATTGTTTGCTTGTGTGTTGTGTGGATTTGCAAGGTAATTGAGTTGTCTTGGTTGTATTGTGAAGGCAGTGTATGTGTTGGTTGTATTGTGAAATTAGTGTGTTTGTGTATGTCTCAATGTGTATGTTGTTGAATGTGTGAAGGAGATATTGTGGCTCTTTGTGTGTTGTGCGCTTGAGGGCCTTTTCAAAGGTAGAGGGGAGAAGAGGGGGACGGTTGGGGAGATGAAGGAGGAAAGAAAACAGAGAGGAAAATGGAGAGGAGAAGGGACGTGTGAGGGGGAAGAGAAGAGGCAGAACAAGCTTTTGGTGGCTGCTGGATGGGCTGCTGGGAGAGTGGAGTTGGAGGAGAATATATACAAATTAATTAGGCATAGGGTTGCACAGGGAGGGATGTTTGAACAAGGGTTACTAATTTGGGTAAAGGTCTTAATCAATGGGTTGATTATAATGATTGAAATTAAGGACTAAGAGGTTAATTAGGATGTTAAATAAATAAGCTTTCGGTGGAAATTGTAAATTGAATAAAAGGAATTTTGTAAAAATGTGAATTATGCTTTATTCATTTAAATGGTTAATTAAATGGAAAATAAATCAAATAAATTACAATTTATTAATTAAGATAAATATTCATTTAATTAAGTTTAAGAATTAAATTCGATAAATTTCGGTAGCAACGCGACTAAAAATTCAACAATGTAAAGTTTAAATTTTCTTTTAAAAATTTCTTTGTCACTACAATAATACTCACGGACTCAAAGGCAACATGGTCTGCTAGCTTTGCCGGCGAAGCAAGCAGATAACTACTGCTCGTTCGAACCATTACTGAATCGATGTTACAATGCAACAAACATTGATAAATAAGATAAAAAAACAATAGCTTCGATAATGATAGCATAGAGACACAGCAAGAACCAAAGTAAAACACAAAGAAGAGACATAAAGAAAAAGAGACAGAGAATTCAAATAATTTGGGGCTCGTTTCCAAAGAAGTCTGTAGAATATTTTTTTATAAATTACATACTACCTAATTTTTGTGAAAAGGGCCAATGGGCAAGGGAAAACCTAAATGGACCGCAAAAGGGGCCTGAAAGGCCTAATTAAACCACCTACAAAATTCTTCAGGAAATCCGGCCAAGAGCCCTCAGAATTCCAATTCTACTTCTTTTTTCAATTAAAATTAAAAAATATATATTTAAAAAAATAGAAGATAAACATTTGTATCTCTCAAGAACGTGAATATATCCTTTCCCAAAAAAAAAAAAAAAAGAACGTGCATATACATGCCCTCAAATTCATCTTCGTCATTCCTAACTTTTGTGTTTTATTACGTTTTCCCACTCTTTCCACTGCAGGGCTATAGGCTTGTCCATCAAATGTTTAACAAGAGTTTTTAATCATCAAATTTCGTATTTTGGAGAGTTTAAAAAGAAAATACATATATGACTCTTGTTTCAAAATTAAAAAAAAAATGATCATAGGTATTATTTTTTTATTACATAGTTTGATATTGCTTCTTTTTTTTTAGTGGTAATGATACCCATTTTGATCTCCCGCCACACCGCACGCCACGTGTAAGAAACGAACGTTGGTTTCCTCACACGTGTCGTACAGGTACGTGTGCCACGTGTAAGAAATCTTAACCAACATTGGTTTTTTTACACGTGGCGTGTGGCGTACCTTAGCCAGCTTCTGGTGGGAGAATGGAACTAGTAATTACACCATATACTTGAGATATGTTTCTTTTTCTAAATTTACTTCCTATAGTTTTAAATTTGAAAGATACTTGATTTTAGTTTTTTTTTTTAACTTGGTTTAATTTATTTATTAATTAGTTTTTATTCCAAAACCCCACCCCAACAACCCACCCATCCCAACCCCCAACCTCGTCCAGCCATTATCACCGGTAGCCCACTGGGTGTCAGATTTCTACGGCCAGATCTATTCATAATTTGATCATCGGAAACAAATCAAATTGAGTAGAGCAAAAGGAAAAAAAAAAGAGAAAATTAGGCCTCACACTGTATTTTTAGATGTTGTTCCACATTTACACATGCATGTGTTTTTTTCAGATTTACACCTCTCAGTTATGTTTATACACTACACATTTCAGGATTTAATTTACTATTATTAATATTATTATTTGGGTTATTTAAATATTTTCGTGATTAAATGAAATCTTTTTTGTAATCTAACATGGATTAGTATATAATTATCCTCATATATAGTTTTTTTAATTTTGCAAATATCGCCTTATCATAACATTTTTCAATTGTTTAGCTTTCTTCATTATTCATTTAATTCAAACATATTAATTATTAATTAAATATTTTTTATTAAATATTTGGTAATTAGAATTATGTTTAGAATCTAATTATAACTAGAATTCTGGAGACTATATATTCCATTGTTGCGCCATCCTCTCCCTTTTATCTCTCCGATGATTTTCGTGCCACAACCATGGTGTTTTGGTGAGTTTGATAGGAATTTGGGCATTATAGGGTTTCTCTCCCTTTGCTTTCGTTAATTTGCATAGTTGATTTGGTGATTGGGTGCAGTTGGGGTTCCGGTAATGGCATCATACAGGGATGGGAGGAGGTACCATACAAGAAGCAGTACTAAAAAGTGTAATCAACATTCGAGTGCGAAGAATAATGCGTTCAAGTGTAGGAAGAAGAGAGTCATCACTAAAATTACAATGCCTATTCCGGAATGAATGACCGTAAGTTTTATATGTTAATGTACTACTTATGTTTCTTATTGGTTTTTTTTGGGTGAAATTCCAACCCTTTTAGAACTCAAAAACTCAACTGATTAAAATACTCGTCATATTTGTGTCTTAGCCCTACAAATTTCAAAGATATTTAATTTGGCCATCAAAATTTATCGAAAAGTTTCAGGGTACTACAATTATTGCCTAATAATTTTCCTTTCATTAGAACAGGTTGGATCGTATTTGTTGCCTAAAGAGTTCTGGCATATGGGAAAGATCAGTCTCAACATTGATGGCTCTGTGTTTTCCACATTGAAGAGGGTTTTTACTTTTTCTCAATTGCAACTATTCCAATAGTCTTGTTTTGGGCATCTTCTGGATGTTCAGGATCTTGAATTGTGCCCTCAGTTGATTCACCATGTCCTTCTCTGGGGGATGAAACGTGATGATCCAGCTATGATGTGGTTTGACTTTGGGGCTGATTTGATTCGGTTTTTCCTTGAAGAGTTTTGTTTAATTGATGGGATGTCCTGTGTCGAGAAAGGTTCTCTGGCATATTATCGACAAGTTCAACCGATTAAAAAGGTTGTATTTTTCCAAAGATTCTTGTGTTGATGAAGAGACTATTTACGATGTATTTATGAAAAAGGATTGTGAAGGATGATCGTGATCAAGTGAACATTGGCATTTTGCTGATGTTCACTTATTCATTACACTTGTCATTATCATAGATCAGTTGAAGACTCATTAATGGTTTTGGTAGATTCCGATGCCCAAGATTTTTATCCATAGGATCTAGACATCTTCAAATTTACATTGGAGAAACTAAGGGGTGGTCTTCAGAATAAGTCATTAGCGCGGGAGGGCAATGGCAGGCCGACTATAGGATATGGATTAAATGGATTCGTGTTTACTTACTAGATTTGGATTTATTAGACAATTCCAAGTTTGAAAGGGAATTGCAGCATGAAGATTGGATCCCAGAATCCTTGAATCTTGAGTTGGTAATCATCCGTACCAAACAAGCTGTTTTTTTCTTGAGTGGTTTAGTGGTTTCCTTTATGGTGGGTATAGGTGCGGGCAAAGGCATTACAAGGGGATGAGGCTGAAATGTTAGAGCCATATGCGAAGACGCTATTTGAAGATTATACCCCAAAGTATGTGCCTGATGAAAGTACCAGGGGAAAAATCATCTGACAATGTAAGTGCTGACCTGTTGAGTTTGTTGCCCCTAATAACATTTAGGTAATCTATATTAGGTATTTTATACTCTAGTGTCCTGCTTCTCCTTTTTGCTCTGCTTTTATGGAAATTTATTTTATTAGTTCATTTTAATTTCTTTCATATGAGTCTACGGTGTATAGGAAGTACTTTTCAAGGATGATGTCGATGCCAGTAATGGGTGTCAAAGTTGGGAGGAATTTTCTACAAAAGAGTTAGAGTCCCAGAGGATGATCTATAACCGTAGCTCTGAGTTGTCAACAAGAATACCCTATGTAGCATCTATCAACAAGGATGAGCATACAGCAAATGAGCTATTGGTATGTGCCTTTTTGCATGTTCTACTGCAAAGGTGAAACTTCTTTTACTCTAACATAGGTTTGGTTTTCTGAATGTGCTGCAGTTGATATAGATCTCTGGTGACAAAGAAACTCCTCTGGTCGATGGCATTACATTTGATGGCATTTGCAGTGTGAAAACCAGGTCTATGACCTTAAATGAGCAACAGTCCAGTCCAGTTGGGATTCAAATTAGTAAGGATAAATCCCCAATATTGTGGGTACAAATGCAAGTCGATAAAGAGGTCGGAGATTCAGGCCGCCTAGCCTAACACGATGAAGGAACTTTTTTCGAATGTTCCAAAGATAAGATGGTTCCTTATTGAAGTTATCTACTCCTCTTTCAAACCTGGCATGTTATTGATACTAGCTTTATCATTAGATTTTCCATTCCATTTGGTCAGTTATCAGTTCTACTGAACTTGTTAAGAGTAGTGGGGAACTTTGATGCAATGTCAAGCCAAACATTCAGGTTGCTCATTTCTGTCCATCACTTTTCTCTAGGCAATCTAACCATTTCCATCACCATCTTCTTTCCCCTCCTATAGAGCTTATGTAAATTTTTCCTGAGTATATGTATTTTGTTCGTAGACTTGGATGGTAGACTTGATGATATTCAGTCAAAAGAGAAAGGGCTAAAAGCAGATTTAGCCAGCTGCAGTGAGTTTGCTTCTTAGAGGTTTGGTGAATACTGTGAAATGATAAACAATGTTATCCAAAGTTTCCAAGAAATGATGAAATTTGTTTAGAATGAGTTGAAATTAAAGTCACTTTACCAGACAAGGTATCAACCTGCCTTAGCTTTTTATTTATTGCGCGTTTCTGCAAGGTGTCTTCTTATTCAATTTGTAAGTTCTATACCATTTTTTTCTATTGGTTTAATTACTATCATGGTTTTCTTTGTCAATGTAATGCCTGCAGAAGTATTAAGTCATCTGGCAGCGACAACCAGTACTTGATTGATAAGGTTGCACTGGATGCTTGGAGTGTTGGACTGGTATGTTAGGCCTCACCCTGATGGGGTTGGTTGGTACGGCTCTGTTAATTTTATGATACTAAACTCATAATGTTTCTTGCTTCTCTTGGGTTGACATGGTGTAGATGGCAGCATAAGGCAACGGGAATAGGCAATCAGTCGATGGGACGTAACCCCCATTTGAGATCAAGAGACAGCCCACCATGACCTTGATGTGGAATATGAGGGCCCCAATTTTGACCTAGTATATTCTTTAATTGTGTTACGCACCTTATTTTTTCTGGAATCTAGTTTCTCGATTTTTTTATTACTCTAGCATGTTGCTTACCTTACATTACTGTTATGTGATACACCATATATCACGTCTCAAGGTGACGAAATTATGCGGGCTCCCGTCAACCGGTCTTCATATTATATTGTTCCAAACTTAGGTGCTGCTGAACTGGATCGCCAAACTAAAAAGAAACCGAAGGCTGTATCTGTTGCTAAGTTAACACATGATGCACCATTGTCTGATGATGATTTCCTTGTCACTCTAGAGGTTTTGAATGAGCTTAATGATTCTGTTAAGCAGTTCACCTACTCAGATGGGAAAGCTCTGCCTGAGGTTAACTATACTCTTCTTGGCTTGTTTCGGTTGACATTTATCTTCTTTTATGTTTCTCTGCTTTTGGAATGGGTTACATGGGTTCATAATGCTTTCAAGTCGGTAGTGTATTTTGCTAATGATTTGCGTTCTGTAATCGTGAATGTTGTCCATTTGATTGTAATCCTTTGTATTGTAATGTTTGGGTTGATTTCTCTAAGTACGGTGTTCAATATCCTCCTATTACAATTGTTTGTTGTTATTTTAGAAAATAGGGTTCTGGCATGTCTAATTCCTAATTCATATAATTCTACTCTAGGTTTCTAGCCCTATCCCCTTTAATCTTTATATCGAAAAGAGATCTGAGGTCAAAGCAACTGAGGATTACTCTTGGTCGCTATCTTCGGTCTCTATATGTTCGTAGCTTCTTCTGATCTAAAATCAAAGGTTGAGTCAATAAAAAATTTGCTTGGATGTGTCCCATGCCTTGATTTGCTAGAGACAGCTGATGTATAGATGTGTTTGAGTCATGAATGTCTCTTGGTGGCGCGCACAAGAACATGTGAGTTCCATTTTCCTTAGCTTTTTTTAGTATTGTTGTTGTGTGATGAGCAATTTGTTGTGTTATACCTTTTTAATATCACCTGGCTATATTGTCTTAGTGTCTGGAGGTGCAAGATAATATTTTATTGTTTTACTGCAGTAAGACAAGGAATTTCCGTAAGGATGTGGTCGACATTCAACCTTCCATGTTTCTTGGTCATATCAAGGTGGACAAGTGACAGAATGACCTGTAAGACCCTGGGACAGGTCTTTATTCTATGGTATAAACCTTTATCAAACACTTTATATGACTTCCCTTTAGATATATGTTTTTGCTTGTGTGTTTGTCGCACACATGGGGTTCATGGGGTTGTGTGTTTGATGTAGCACACTGATGCTATGTTCTACTACTTTCGGATGCAAATGCAATTGACCAACAACAACAACCCAGTCAAGGCAACTTCTATATAATGTTACTTCAACGGCTGAGTGAAGCATATTTATAAATTGAAGAAGCAAAAAAAAGACGCGGATCCAAATCTAAAAAATTGCAATTGTACCATTTAGGCCATTAGTCAATTAGATTTTACATGCAACTAGAGATTATTTGTTTGTATGTCCATCCCTGTTTTCATGGATTCCAAAGGTTATTGGTTGCTGCCTTTCTGGGATCCTTGATATTGTAAACTAGAAGCTGTTCAGTTACAACACACTAAGGAAAGTCCGTAGAGACAATTTGGTGTTGCAATCAGTTGAACGCATATGGTACGTGGTCTCTCTGATTGTTCGGAATTCAAAGGTCCTTTGTAAGCCGATTGCAGTGATCTTGATGCCTTGTTCTATCGTGACTGATATACCACAACAGGATAACGGGTAGGTTCTATTTTCTTTGTCGATACTTGATGCCTTTCTACATTATGGTTTGTTTTTAACTGGTGCTTGCTGTAATGCCCCAAAATTTTGAAATATTAGTTCTCGAGGAATTTTATCATTAAAGAATTTTCTTATAACATTACATGCAAGAAATAATTGAGTTAAATTCTTTTTAAACTCTGGGATTAGAATGCAGTTAAATTAAAAAATTGTAAATTGCGACTAAAGCCCCTAGATACTTCTATAAATAGGGGTTAGGGGGTAATAAATAAAAGGAGGGAAAAAATAAAAAATCAAACAACCCCTTTCATTTTTCTTTTAGGGAAGGGGCTGGTCACCCCCTGCTAGCCCCTTAAGGGGGCCGACCAGCCACCCCCTCCAAATTCCTGGGCGTCTAGCCCAAGACAAAACAAAAAGGTCGGCAGCCCTCTCTTTACTTAAAAGAAAAGGGGTTGACCCCTCCTGGCCAGCCCCCTACCCCTTTATTTTAATGGGGGCCGGCCACCCTCCCAAACAGTGGCTGGCCATTCCCAATTTTTGGCATCTTCCTGCACTAGACGGAAATATGCATAACTTTTTATGTAGAGCTCAGAATTGAGATCCGTGAAAGCCATTGGATTCCTTATTTGATGAGCTTCGATATGGCATGTTAAATTAGAGGTAAATATAAAAAATATACCTACAGCATAAAGCTTGATTTGTTGAGTATATGTTTTATACGTGCGTCGTGTGATTGATGTGCATGTTATTCTTGTACACTAGTATATTGATATTATTATACCACACATAAGGTGCTGCATGCCATGTATGCATTCACTGAGTATGTCATAATGTTATTAGCCACCAGAAGGTGGTGAGTTGACTGTTGGTAAGGCAATGGGTGATTGCGAGAGGTCCCTATATAATGCACCACCTATTTGACCGTCCGAGTAGATATACCATTTGGGGAAGTGTAACCCCATAGTGTTTGGGGGCTCAGCGACTGCCTGTCCGGATATATATACTGGACACAGTATTGGAGGCCCAGTCGTCATATATTGATATGGTTAGGCCTTGGCTATTGATATTGGTAAGTCCTTAGCGACAGTCAAGGCATGGTAAGTCCTTGGAAACAAGGCATGTGCGCAATATATATTGACAAGCCATATTTATGATGAGCTCATGCGGTGTTTTATACAAGGGATGTGGGCCCTGTATGCTGGGTTGTGTGTGGGAGCGTCACTTCATTTATTAGATATCTTCAACATGACATGCCATGCATGTTATTATGTTTATTGGGTCTTTATGACTCACGTAGTGGCATTGTACTGTAGATCTATATACCAACAGTGTGTAGCATTAGAAGTTCAAGGGAGGAATGACTGACATACGCTGCGCCATGCCGACTTTATTAGGGTAAATCATTCTACTCCATTGTGCCCAGTAAAATACTATATTTTAGAAAGGCGAGGCATTACACTTACTGTGTGCCCTTTGTTTTGATGCCTTGTTCTATCGTGACTAATATACCACAACATGATAATAGGCAAGTTCCATTTTCTTTGTCGATACTTGATGCTTTTGTAAATTATGGTTTATTTTTCGTTCTTGTTTCATCATTTGTTTTTAAATGGTTGCTTGTGGTGCGCCCAATGTTTTTTTCTTTTAGGGTTGACTGTGGTATAAAATTTATCAAATAATTTCATCAACTGTGGTTCTCAAAAAAGAAGAAGTTGGGCGTCCAATAGCAATGTCAAATGGAGCCCAAGTAAATTAACTATTAAAAATTAATTACAAAAAATGTAACAAAAAATTTGAGGACTTAATTGTAGTAAAAAAAGTTGAAGACTGTTTCATACTATTAAAAGCGGTGCATATAACATGCTTTGTATGTAAATATAACTATATTCTCACATGTACGTTGCACAGAAAGATACCAAATTAAATTATATCTTAACATTAGTGAGAAATGTTAAGTAATGCATGGTTATTTATATTGAACTACAGTATTTTGATTATCTTATTGTTAGCTAATAGTTAAGTATATTTTACTCGATATAGAATACTCTTAAGCGAACTTAATAGAGATGATAAAATCAATCAAACCCGATACCCACAGACACTCGACCCTATTAAGACAGAAAATAGCCTACTAGACCAGTAATTAGATTGGGGATGGAATAAAGAAAATCAACCCGACTTGAGAATTTGTCGGGGAAAGTTATCATATTTTTTTTATCCATACCCATCATGTTTAACCGTTTCTTGGCAAAAACAAAAGCATACCTCTAATGGTTTGAAAAGTAAAAAGTTAATCAAACTTATCAAGAAAATTTAGTAATTTCAATCACAATCATAATTCCACCTTAGAGACACCCCGTGTTTATAATACTATTTATTAAGTAAAACAAGAAAATTGCTGTAAATTATTTATTGATATTGTGATTTGTGAGTGGCTGATATACCCCTCAAAACCCTAGACTTGCACTTATAAATATAGGTCTTTGGTTCACATAAATAGATATACAATTCATGAGTTCTCTTTCTATTCTCGTTGTTTAATTCTTTTCTTTTTTCTATTTTATAAATATTATCCACACGATCTGTTCCTCAAATATTTTTCATTATTTTTTTTCAATGACTCGTGAACGAAATCATAATTAATATGATTTTCCTTCAAAAATTCGGGTACCAAGAGATTGAATTTTCTTCTTGCCATATGGACGATTTAATTTTTTTATTTTAGTGTTTACATATTATATTACTAGATCTTTTTCCAATTTAATGGTGAGATAGATTCCAATTTGGTGAAATAATCTACCAATTTAATGAAAAGATATTTCTAAGATATTCATCGAACAGTTTGCCAATTTAAGTGTCAAAATCTTTCCAAAATTTTGTAATTATAGATTTTCCAAGAAAAAATGTTGATTTATTGAGATTGCTAATGCTACACTTGTTTCTCAAATTTTGATTAGAAGGGAATTATGAAATTAGATCGCAATATTTATTTTACCATAGATTGCTAATATTCAATTTCAATGAATTTTCAGCATCCAATTTTTTATGACATTACTCTTTTGTTTTACCATATGAAAGGAATCGTGAATTCTATCTTGATTGGTCCCCTTTTTTTTTTTGAAATAACTGTGGTGGTCAATCACTTAATGAATGTGGATATGATAACTACTATTTATATAATAGTGTTTGTGGGGATTTAGTCTTCAATTATATATTAATAATAATCTCGAAGACTACTATCATTATAATTATTCCTGAAGACTTAAAATAATATCTAATTAAATATTCTAGAAGAATATGACTGGCTCTAAAACAGAAACATAAATTCGACGTTTATAGATACTCTTTGATATTATTGATATAAAATTTTTCATTGTATTTTCGAAGAATCACAACTTATCTCTTTTAAAATATGTATCATAGTAGAATATATAATACATAGTTTGTTCCCAAAATTATAAGATTTATTTATTATTAACTGTGAGCAAGGCCTAAGATAAGGTAGAATGGAGTTTTCTTTGTAATGTAATGCATTGTATAGCCTTTCCTGATCATTGGGTTAGGCTGATTTTTTATTGTATTTCTACTCTATCTTTTGCTTTTAATTTTAATGGCAAGTACTAGGGACATGTTGTTCCTACTTGGGGACTCTGACAGGGCGCCCATTCTTTCTATATTTGTTCTTATTGTTTGCAAAAATGCTGTCGGGGGCTTTACGTGAAATTGAAATGCATAGTCACATAAGGGGCATACAATGTAGCAGAAGAAGTCCACGCATCAGCCATTTATTGTTTACAGACAATTCTATCATCTTCTTTAGAGTACAGAGTATTATGGATGCACTACATAAGTATGGAAGGGCAATTGGGCAACAAATCAATGTAGATAAGACAGTGGTTACTGGCAGTAGATAGGCAAGCTGTAAGTGCTAGGGGTTGCTGAGTCGGGGTTATAAGCTGTATTTGGGGCTACTGGCAGTAGCTACTCAAAGCAAGAGGCAGATGTTTGCCTTTCTTCATGAAAACGTTTGGAAGAAGATTAGTGGCTGGAAGAATAAAATGAAATCATCTATTGGAAAAGAAGTTTTGATTAGATCGGTCGTTCGAATGGGGAGAAGAAGAGATTGGTATGGATGAGGTGGGAGGATTTGAGTATATATCAAAAAGACAAAGTGGGTTAAGATTTAGGGACTTTGTTCTCTTTAATAGAGCTTTGGTGGCTAAGAAAGCATGGCGATGATTGAGAACCCATCTTCTTTGGTAGCGAGAGTTTTGAAAATTAAGTATTTTCCTTTTTATGATATATTGGAAGCTCGGGATCGGCCTGAATCCTCATATCTTTAGAAGAGCTTGTAATGGGGCATGGAAGTGATTTAGATGGGCTATCATTGGCGTATTGGTACAGAGGATCTATATGATATATATGCGGACGCATGGCTCCCTCGGCCATACACTTTTCAACTAATATCAGTACTGGTCCGTAACTGAGGTTTGGATAGTACACGACTCGATGGATTGATGTTTTCCTATGGATGCTTGATTCTGGCTATAATTTTGATTACTTAAGAGATTGGGGATGAACGGATTTGGCACTATACCTCGATGGAACAGCACTCGGTTAAAAGTGGATACGCTTTATTAAGGTTGGGTGCTTAGCCTCTAGGGCACAATCCTCATCTTCTAGTGATTCACTCTGGAAGAAATTGTAGAGGCTAAGTGTTCCACCCAAAACTAGGGTGTTTACGTGGAGATTAATGCATGAAGTTTTGCCAACGGGGGAACTTAGTGAAGCATCACGTTGGGGAAGGGTTGTGTTGTGTGAGGTATAGAATTTTGAAGACAAATGTTCGTGCTTTTTGGGAGTGTGGTTGGGTGAAAGAATTGTGCAATGCATGGGATATTAGGGTTTTATTGCATCCATGGTACATGGCAATCATGAAGAAATGGTACGCGCAATAATCCTTATGTTGGAAGACAAAGATGCTGAGAAAATTTGTAAGGGTTTGTGGATGGTATGGAATGTGAGGAATTATATATATACCACAATGATGCATGGACAGGGTATGAGGATACGGCGAAAATAGCACTTCGTATATTAGGGGGAGTTTCAGCGGTCGATTACTATTTTTTGATGAAGTGCTGTAGTTTCCTCATTGTGAAAGAAGTGGTCGAGTCACAGTGGATGTACTAATGGCTGGACTCTCTATTGCGATGCGGTAGTTCGATAGTGGGTCTTGGTGGTGTGGTGCAAGATATGGATGGATGTATTCATATTGCTTTTGCTGTATGGTTGTATTGGTCATTTGCAGTGGAGGTGGCTAAGAAGCTAGCAGTTCGATGGGACCTTTTATTTCTTTAGCAGCAACACATGCTGGTTGAAGAGATTTGTGTCGATACATTGAAGGTGGTGAATAGCTTGAATAATATTCTTCTTCAAATGCTAGCTCTTCTCATTTAGCTAGGGATATTATTTTGTTATGTGATTAGCTAAATTGTGGATCTTGTAAATATATTCCAGCTTGATAAACATGGTGGCTCATTGTATGGTTGGCACTCTGGTGCTACATTATGGATGGATTGTTTGTCTTCTATTCTCTCATCGGTTATTCGTGAGAGTATTGATGATGAATAAAAAGCTATATATATTTTAGAAGAATATATTATTATTTGATCTTGAAGAATCATACTTTCTATTTTTATTTATCATTATTAAAATTGTTATTATTTGTGTTTCATTATATTAGATATTCTTCATATTATCTAATTTAGATATATGTATTTATTGTATATATTGATTGCTATAATTGAGCTAATATGCTATTATTCTTAAATTGGCATAATTTATTGTTGTATTTCAGTTATATACTACTAATTCTTGGAGAACAATAGTATAAAAGGTTTATACTAAATGTTTTTAAAGAATATTCAGTTATTGTTTCGAACGTAACATTTTTTTAAATCAATACTAATTAACAATAAAAAGTAAATATTGCTCCTGAAGAGCCCATTATTGTACGAATTAAACTTAGTGAAATAATTTATTGATTATTCTTGAAGAATCATATTAGTATTAGCACTATGAGACAATATTATTTGTTCCAAAAGAACAAATTGTTACAATTTTTAATATTTTAGAAGAATATGAACTACTCCAGCAAAAGTAGCAATCTAAATGATTTAGTATGAAATGTGTTGCTCATGAAGAGCAAATATCTATGCAAATTTAAATATAATGTTAAAATTCTTTGTCACTTGTGAAATAGCAACAATTTAGATTTACTCGTTAATAATTGTTGCTTTTGAAGTGCACATTTTCGCATAGACTGTGCCTAATAAATCTGTATTGGTTTCTCTTGAAAGCATTTTATGAAATTACGAAGATTTCATATAAATCTTAATTGTTGTTTGTTTTTCCTATGAGAACTATACGAAGAGACATGGCTGGACTTGACAGTAGGCCTAATAGGCTTGTGCTTAGGGCCCAAGAAAGGTATGGGACCCAATTGCATAAAATTCCACCTTTTTTTTTTTTTGGCTATACATGTATGAACAGGAGGTGTGTCATTTTATATTAACTTGTATAACTATACACCTACGTTCTTCAAATGTTTTTTTTTAATTTATAATGATATTTATTATGATATAATCTATACTTTATTGTTTCAAGATTATTTTATTTCTCTTTAATTATCTATATTATCATTTTAAAATCTTATCACGTAAATTCTCTCTATATTTTCTAATTATCTTCTTCCATGTTTCTCATCCATCAAGAAAATGGGAAAAAAGATAATTCAGTTTCAAATTTGAGGTGTACTACAACTTTTAATATATTAGACAAACATTCGTTTTCAAATTCAAACCATTCAATGACAAAGTGTGCAAAAATAATAATAATAAATTTTAGTAGGGTCTACTATTAATTATAACGTTTACTTCTTCATAATTTAAAGTTTACTTCTTCAACAATTTAAATTATTATTTTGTTTGGTTAATATTGAATAATTATAGTATTTTACTTGTATTTTTTGCTCTAATTTTATCCCATAATTTAAAAAAGGATTCTTTACATAAAAAGGTCCCTTTTTTATATATCTTGCAAAAATACTCTTAAATTAAAAGTAATTTCAAATATACCATTTTCTATTTCAAAACTTCTCTAGACCAATTTTAATTGAAATTTAAATCTTTCTGACCAATTTTAATTATAAATTTAAATCTTTATTAATTATTATTTTTTATAAATTATAATTATAATATATTAAAAGAAGATATTTTTTCAATATGAAAATATTTGTGTTTATGTAATGCCAGCCACACTTTTGACTCCGGACTGCCGTGTCGATGCCGCCATGTCACAAACATACTAGCAATGTTACCTTTCGAAAAATAAATGTTACCACCACGGAAAAATATCACGATAACAAATAATAAACAAAGAAATGGTAACAATCCCGATCAATGGTAACAAAGTGATAAAACGTAAGAAAATTAATGGAAAAAATCATCCGGAGGATGGTAACAACCCCACTCAATGGTAACAAAGTGATAAAACGTAAAAAAAAATAGAAAAAAGTAATTGAACGATGGTAACACCCCCGATAAATGGTAACATAATAAAAATAAATTAAAAAAATTAACTGAAAGATGGTAACAACCCCGATAAATGATAACATCTGGAAAATAAACAAAAATATCAATAAATGGTAAAAGCCCCAATAAATAGTAACAACTTCAATAAAATACCCAACTAGGCTTTTAGCCACCAAGTGTTAAAATTCAAAAAAAAAGAAAAGAAAAGAAAAATATTGTTTCGGAGACATCAAACAACAACAGTAGCAGTCACAGTAACAAAATTGGCAGCTCACAATCGGTGGTGTGCGCAGATGGAGTGGCAGAATATATGATTCAAAAAATAATAATAAAGTAAAAAATTTGAAGATGCAAAGTAAGCAGTCGAAACGTCATCAAAATTCAACTAAAAATTGAAGAAAACAAAAGAATTAAAGAAAGAATTGAACACTGAGCTTGCAGTAAAAAATTCTCCAGTCCAGCAACAGATTCGCCGTCGAGTGATACATTGTTGGAACCAAACCGGGAGTCAAGGCCATGAACTGCAGCCCCACTGTTCACTTGGTCTATACAGAACCGGAAACAGACACGGCTGAGAAGTCATTTCGAAACCTTGAGTCCCGGCCTGAGCTCCGTTAATTATCAGGACATCACCGGTTGCAAGTGGTGAGGCACAGCGGCGCGCGGCTGGTTGTGTGGCGTTGCGGCGGCAGCAGCGGGTGTAGTGTTTGAGCAAGGTTTTGCATATATTATTTATATACACAAATAAGGTATAAATAAATCAATATTAAAAATAATTATAATGATTTATTAAATAATAAAATAAAATGATTTATTAAAATAATATAATTAATTAATGGCATAAAAACAATGTAAAGGTGTATAATTGTAATTATTTTATGGAAGAGGTATAAAAATGATATGAATAAAAAAAATGTGGTATAATCTTTAATTTCCTCTTTAAAAAAAAAGGAAAACATGAAAACTTGTCAATATAGGGGCCCATTTGCTTAACTTCGCTTTGGGCCCAGATGATTACAGGTCTAGCCCTGCGAAGAGGATACATTTTTAGATTCTATAAAAGTTTCTACGTGATGAAATCTTCTTTTGCCATCTATCCCCTATGTGGAAGGAGTCAATAAGTAAAAAGAAATGCACATATCCTTTGTGTTCTCCTAAACAAATGCGATTTTTTTAGATATATTAAGAATTAAAAGATTCTTACACATAATGCAATTTGCTCTTGAAGAGCCCAATATTATAGAATGTAATCTAATATTTTTTATTTATTTATTATTTTTTTTTTAAAGGAAAATATCATTTCATTCATTCGTTGTTGATAAAACTCTCCCCACCCATTGTGAGATGAAGAAAGGCAAACAATCTGTCCAGAATGAATCAACCGAAGAAGTCAAAACATATGCAGTGAGGTTGTGGGCTACCACATTCCTATATATAGGAATATAACAACAAGTACCACAATCACCACTAATAAGTAAACTACAGACTTCTTGAATAATTGGCGTCACTGGCACTAAAGATTCTTCATGGACCAAGCTCCGCATAACATTTGATGCATCTGTTTCCACATGAGCAACACTAAATTGGAAATCTCGGGCAAATTTCAGGCCACATCTAATTGCCATTTCTTCGGCCATAGTTGAATATGTAATCCCCGTCCTTTGGCATGCAAAGACCGTAAGTACAGTCGGTATCATCCCTCACAGCCCCACCGAGACCCAACCAACCCTCATTGCTTTGCATGGCCGTGTCGGTACACAAAGTCAGCCTAGCCGTATTGCCCATAGTGCTGTTCCATTCCATATGATGGCTGGAAGTCGCTACTCTGTCCTCCGATCCTTCACCCACCTGGATGTTTTGATAGGAGCTCAATTGGATCATGATCGCATCCTGAACATAATTGACATTGGAATTGGTTCCTTTATGTAACAATGGGTTCTTACACTTCCAAATTGTCTAGGCCGTCATACACATGATCTCGAAAGTTCCTTGTTCAACCCACTGCCGTATATTCCAAGGAAATTTGCCAAAAAGAAGATTCATGCCATGTTGAATTGCATCCTTTAGAAGTTCCCAGAAGCTAAGTCATTTCCAAATATTCACCCCCAAGTGCACTGTACAAAGATGTGTAAATCCGACTCATACGCCATGCATCTGGGGCAATGCAATGCTACCCTAACCATCTTCTTGCCAGATTATAGTTCGTCGGTATGGAGCCATTACTAACCTCCAGATGAAATGCTTTGGTCGTGGCAATATAATCATCTTCCATAGCTTATTCCCGTCTTTCTCTGTCTGCCTGCTTCTCCCCTCATGCGGAGTATTCTTCTGCATAAAATGGTAGCCATTCTTTACCAAGAACTCCCCACGCTTGGTAAAATTCCATATCAAACAGTCCTCTTGAGAAGCATCCCCTAATGGCAAAGCTAGAATCTGATTTTGATCCACCGTCTAAAAGGTTGATTCCATCAATTTGGAATCCCATTCTCCTTGCTTTGTGCACAAATCACCAACCCGGACAATGCCATCCACTTGTGGCGTGAACGGCCGCATGAAAGGATTGTTCAGTAGCCAATTATCGTCCCTTACCTAAACTTGCCTACGTTTCCAACTCACCACCTTGAGCCTCTTAATATAACTTCACTTCCTCCACAAAAGACTCTGCCATAAGTGTGAACTTCCGTTTTTCTCCTCCGCTTGTAGAATATCTGTAGTCAGAAAGTATTTATTCTTGAGAATTCACGCTGCTAAGGATTCCGGGTGCTGAACAGTATGCCACACTTGTTTTGTTGTCAAGCTCTGATTAAAGACTTGCATGTTCTTGAAACCCAATCCCCCCGTCTTTTGGATCTATAGATGGAGCTCCAACTGATCCATGCCATCTTCTATTCATTCCCTTTTGTCCCCCACCAGGCGATCATACTCCTAATTTCTCCACACAGACTATTAGGGATCCAAAACAAACTCATCACAAACTCAATGTAATGTAATATTGAATGTGCTTCTTGAAGAAACAAGAACTTTAGAATTCTAGTAGTGATCTTGAATATTGTTATATCGTATTTCATTGCATTTCTCTCAAATTAATTAATAATCTATATAATTATTATAATGTAAAGTAATAGTTTAGTGTAAGACATATAATTATATCTCATATTCCAAAAGAATATGATTGCTTCCGGAATAGCTATGAGATATGTTATCTGTTAGGACTTCTTGAAGAAGCACCATATTATATTTAAGTCGAATATATTTTTTTCCTGAAGAACATTATGTATAATATATTAGGTATAAGTTCCAAGAAACAAAAAATTTATCTCATATACAATATAGTATATGATTTATTGCAATCTTATCCTATCATATTATAATAATTGAATATATATAGTGTTGCTCCCGCAAAACAAAATATATAAGGATTTATTACTGTATTTTCTTAAACCAAGACATAATAGACAAATATTCTAGAAGATATTTTGATATTGCTCTTGAAGTTGCTCCATTTCTCTTTTTGTTTATTTGATATGTGTACAATTATTTTGTATGATATTAGATTCAATAAGTTGTTACTCTTGAAATAGTAAAACTTATTATAATATTCCAGTTGAATATTACATGTTATCAAAAAAGAAAAGCGATGCCACGTCTAATATTTCATAGAGTTTTTTTGAAATTACAATTTCAATAATCTTGAAAAATATTAAACTATTACTCCAGAAGTAGTGATACTCAAATAAATTGATATTACACCTGAGAAGTAGATTTGTACAAATATAAATATGATATGATGATTTCTTACTCTTTATAAGGGGTAATAGTGTCGACATTCTAGAAAAATGTAGAATCTTAATGATTTTAAAGTTTAAATTGATTCGATAATAATAAGTCCCCTAGTTGAGATCTTGAAGATTTCATATGAATTAATTTGATGAACATCTCATAAATTTCATTATAGAAGAATATTTTATTATACCCATGAAGCAGTTTAAATCTTGATTAGCATCATGAGGAATTTTATAACCATAAATACAGTGATACTTCCACAACAATTTTGATATCATTTGAATAGAAGATGTCATATTTTACTAAATAAGAAATTCAATAATTATTTGAAAGCTTCACAAGAGCTAATTCATGTTAATTATCTTAATTTGTACTCTACAGTGTTAGCACAACTTTACTTGTTATATATTGAACAAGAAGTTTAATTTTAAGAGTATTTTATTTGACATAACCCGTCAGACCATCTCAATTTAAATGATAATAAAAATATTGAAAATAGTTTGAAGAACTTGAAGACTCTTCAAAATTTATTGCAATGAATCCAAAAACCCGATTCGATCTGTTGTACTGACTCTTACTTCATAAAATTTTTTTTAGACGAATTAAGTATCCATCAAGTTTGGTGTAGATCGAATTTTTTATCATCACTACAGACTAGAATGGGTGTAGTTCTTATTTTATATTATTCTTTATTTTTTATTTTTATTTAAATAATTAAAAGTATAATGGTAATTTTAATAGGAATTAACATTAATGATTAAAAACTGGAGGATGAAAGGTGTTATTAGAGACGTAACGCGACAATAAAATGAAAGGTTAAGGGTCCTATATGCCAAAAAATGAAGGAGACAAAATTGTATAAAAATGAAAGGTTGAGGACCTATAGTGAAAATAAAGAATTAAAGGTATAATAGTCATATAATCATATTGATAGGTATTATTGGTGAAAATTAAAAGGTTGGT